>JAQGAO010004530.1:0-15019 GCA_034697705.1 Ommatoiulus sabulosus
ATTTCCGCCTATGGGTACATTAACATAAATGGCTTGTATGGACCCATTCTACATGCCCACAACGTTTGGCAACATAGTGCTGAAACACCCTGTATATTTTTTATTTACTAATTTTATTTTAAAAGATAATCAAACTTTTTTTAAGTATTTAGAGTACTTCAATAATGTAGAAATATATTTGATTGACCTGAGATATACGTGTACTTTATATTACGGTTTATAACCATAATATACCTTTTTTTCTAAAATAAAAATTCACTTTACTTTTTTCAGAAATAATTCCATTACTTAAAATGTATACTTTAAATATTCACGTACATTCTAATAATATAAAAATTATATTTTTAGGGCGATTCCGGAAGTCCCTTGATGCTCAATGAAAATGGCAGATGGACGATTGTTGGAGTTGTGTCGTTTGGGACGAGATGCGCCGAACCAGGATTTCCAGGAGTTTACACAAGAATTACGGAATTTTTAACTTGGATTTCTGATCGTCTTAATTAAATCCAAAATAATTAAGAAAATCTGGGAAATTAGCAGAAATTCGCTACAAACGTTGTACATAGGGAGGATGAAGAGCAGAAAACCTGGGACCCTAGAGGGGTAAAACATAAAAACTAAGGCAATAAAACAACATATATTTATTACACATTTCATAAATCGAACATTTATATTTAAATAAAAAAAAAATGGTATTTAATATTGGTTTTGATTGTTTGATGAGATTGTTACATCGAATGGCATTATTCATAATGTTAACAAATCTTGAAAAAATAGGTCCATGTAATACATGACAGTAAATATGTCAATACACGTAATTTTACAGGGTGCCTCAATTGATGAAGGTAGCCAATTTATGTAATATTCTGTATCTGATTTCTTAGATATGGCCATATATGGCATATCTTTTACATTCTATAAGCAGTATAATACATGTACGTTAGGTCAAATACATCACGTGATTCACTTTTTGATGAATCATTATTCGATCATGTTTGACAAGTGCCAAAAATAGATTGTTAATGAAGATTACAGGGTGCCTCGATGAATGATTTTAGGGGATTTCGATGGAATTTGATATCCAATAATCCATTGTTCGATATAGTCATATATGGAACCTTGCTTTATACAATTCAACAATTTTAACAGTCCGTACACAAAAAATTTCATCAATCTATCAAAAAAAAATTGCCAAAAAAGTTGCAAATTTTAAAATTATAGGGTGTCCTAATGGTTGAAGGATAGCAATTTTAGACTTCTGGATCCAATAATTTCTTCTTTGATATGGCCATATACGTCCATGTTCTTCCGCGAAGTTTTTCATAAGCTCATAAACAAATACATTCAACGATCTACCGAAAAATCCCTTCGCAAAGTTTTTCATACGTATATACACAAAAACATTCAACAATCTAGAAAAAATGGCCACAAATATCACTATTGATTTTTTTTTTTTTAAATTACAGAGTGTCCCGGCCAGTTGATATGGGTCGGTAATTTAGAATTGTGGATTAAATAAACCAATTCTTTTATAAGGCAATATGCGGCCATGTTTGTTCGCGAAGATTTCATACGTCCATAAACAAAAACATTCAACAATCTACCGGAAAATGCCAAAAATGGCACAATTTTGAAAGATTACAGGGTGTCTCAATTGATAAAGGTTAGAAATTTTCGAATTATGGATCCTATGATTCATTCTTTGATAAGTCATATACGGCCATGTCCTTCTGCGAAGTTTTTCATAAGCTCATAAACAAAAAACATCAACAATCTACCGAAAAATGCCAAAAATGGCACCATTTTTAAAGATTACAAGGTGTCCCAATTGATATAGGTAAGTGCTTTACGAATTATGGATCCAATAATCCATTCTTTGATTTGACCATATACGGCCATGTCCTTCCGCAAAGTTTTTCATACGTTCATATCTACAAAAAAAATTTCAGCAATCTACCAAAAAATAGCGTAATTTTTAAGATTACAGGGGTGTCCCGAAGGAGGAAGAACTTGGTTTTTAAATGCTTTTTTTAAGCAGATTTAAATCCGAAATTCATTCTCAGTTCGTATTTATTCTCTGGTTTTAATCTAGGCCTAAAATGCGCATAATTAAATATCACGCAGCTGCAGCAGTTTTAAGTTACGGATCAGCTGACCAAGGGTCAGTCGAAGGAAAATGATAACATAAGTGCACGAATTGAATCGAAGCATTGAAAAAGTTGAAGTTTGTTGATAATTCTGAGTAAAAATTGTTTTCGAAACCAATTGATTTCTTTGAATGGTGTTTAATAAGCGAATGGAAAATGAGGTAAATGAAAAGAGCAAAGGGACAAGTTCAACCAAAACAAGAATTAAAAACGTTATAAAATGTTCAAGCGTATTTCGCATTGCTTCATTTCATCGAGTGGACCACGCAAGAAATCATCGGACATTTCCACCAGGTTGTTAATACAAAAAAATTAGATTTATTTGATGGTCTAAAATTATATTTTTATGGGAAGAAGGACGTAAATTTCAATCGCTTAGGTAAGACTAAAATTTGGTTATTATATTGAAAATCTGAGCAAAAGAAACCCCCAAAATGTTTTTTTAATGAAACATAATAATTAAAAAGCTTATTTTTATATTACACTTGAAAATTTTAACAAAATTAATAAGAGATACTTGGCAATTAAATTTAAAAAAAAATGATCAAATAAACTTTAAAATTAAAAACAATATATTATATAGTTGAACTTTTGATATAAAATGTGAACAAATTAGAAATTCAATAAAATAAATTGACATTACATTAAAAAAGTGATCAAAATAAACCCAATAAGAATTTGTAAAAAAATCATTTTAAAAGCTCATTTTTTATATAAAATGTGAAAGTATTAAAAGTTAGAAGAAAACAAACTCAATAGGTTTTAATTCAATACTAATTAAAAACATATATTCGTATAACATTTAAAAAAATTAAATGGGTTATTGCGGGAAAAAAACTGACCAACTGTAACACAACAATATATCTTTTAATGAACGAAATAATTAAAAACGTTTATATGGAAATAGTTAAAAAAATATACTTTATATATAAACGCATAATCTTTTTTTTAAATTGAAAAATAATTTAATAAAAATATTTTTATACAAAATGTAAAAATATTTATCAATCATTTAGATACGATTACAATTTATATACTACATTTTTTAAAACTGAATAAAACGAATGCAAAAATATTTTTTTAAAAATAAAAACAATAATTTTTTTATATGAAATGTAAAATTATTGACCAATTCATTAAGACATTTTACAATTAAAATTTGTATGTTACATTTATAAAAAAAAGACCAAGATAAATCCAAAAATATATTTTTTGTTAAACAATGTGAAAGTATTAAAAATGACTAAGATAGCATTACTAAAGCTGCTTAGTATTTTCATACATTTCAATAATATTATACTTCTTGCATTGTTAAATATATTTCCTATATATTGCGTAAATTTGTCCATTTTTAAATATAAATTTCCTCAATTTTTGTACACAATTTCAGTTGAACACAATCCGACCATCCCTACGTAGCACAGCCTCGAGATGAAGCTGTTACTCGGGTTGTTGGCCATTTCGTTGGTCACTCTGCTGGTCATCTCGCCCTCGCTGGCCTACGAAGACCAGGAAAGTAACGTAGAAAGAAGGGACGAAGCCAGCTCGGAAGAACAGGACTTAAGTCCAACGACGACGACTGACCAAAACGAAGAAGAAGAAAGAGATGTCAGAAACGAACCTCCTGATGACCAAGTGGAACAACCCGATTCGGACATTGGTCAGAAAAGGGACGCCCCGGAATTGTGCGGAAATGGAACCCTCGATGGAATTTGCGAAAAAGATGGCGACTTTTGCGAAGTCATCGAAAATCCAACGCAGAAGTGCGGAGACGAATTCCCAATATGTTGCCCAAAAAGTAAGTAAAAACTACACATTTTTACATCATTTTTAATTATGTTTTTTAGAAAATTTGAATACTATATCTTTGGAAAAAGGTTGCAAATTGGGATTTTAGAACGTTAGAAAATTGGGATTTTGATTTGGAAATTGGGATATTGAAATGTTTGGAAATTGTATTTTTGGAAAGTATGTAAATTACATTTTTGGTAAGTTTTTGGAAAGATTGGAGATTTGGAAATTTTTGGAAAGATTGGAAATTACATTTTTGTAAAATTTGGAAATTACATTTTTGTAAAATTTAGAAATTACATTTTAGGAAAATATAAACAATATATTTTTGGAAAATTTGAAAATTACATTTTTTTTTGTAAATTTTGAAAGTATATTTTTTGGAATGGAAATTTTTGGAACGTTTGGAAATTACATTTTTGGAAAATATGGAAATCATATTTTTGGAAAATTTGGAAATTACATTTTTTTTTTTAAATTTTAAAATTATATTTTTTGGAACATTTGAAAATTACATTTTTGGAAAGTTTGAAATTGACATTTTTGAAAAATTTGAAAATTACAAATTTTGGAAAGTTTAGAAATGATATCTTTTTAAAAATTTGGAATTGATATTTTTGGATAATTGAGAAAATTTAGTCTGAGAATGTAAAAAAGTGGGAATTTTTTTTAAAAAATTAAGAAATTAGGAATTTGGGAATTTTTTTAAAATTAAGGACTAGCAATTTTTGAATGTTTAAAAATGTTTTTAAAATAATTTTCCAGAGCAACTGAGAACCAGAACTCCGTACGGCGACGATGGTTCTTATTACGGCAAAGGTCAATACGGCCAAGGGCCTTACAGGGCTTACAACGGGGCCTCTTACGATTACGACGGAGCCCTCAAGCACGGGGTGCAATATTTGGGAGAGAGAGATGATCTCGAAAAAACACTAGGAGCAGAAGGTTAAATTATATATTTTTTCGATAAATTAAACGTTAAATCAAATATTTACTTAGTTACCAGTTACAATAATCACCAGGTGGCGCAAAAAGTTTAATTCATCAAAAAAAGTTTAATTTCTCGAATAAAAAGTTTAATTTATCAAATAAAGTTTAAATCATCGTACAAAATTTAATTTATCAAATAATAATTAATTTATTAAAAAAAGTTAATTTAACCAAAAGAAATTAAAAAAAAATTTGATAAAAAAAAAGATTAGCTTATAAAAAAATTTTAATTTTAAATAAAATTATCAAAAGAGATTACTTTTTCAAAAAATGGAAAAATATTAAAAGCTACAATCTATACAAAAGAGACTTTTATTTGTTCTGACAAAAAAAACTTAATTTTTTTAAACGAATTAATGCATTTTTATAAAACAAGCTGAATACTTTTACAACTTTGTATTTCTAAATGAAACAAGTTTATGACCTGCCCTCTTTATCATCAGCCACATCAAAGAAAGTAATCAAAAAAAATTTTAATTTGTCCAAAACAGGTTTGTACGCTAAACCTTACACCTCAGAAGGTTTATACAACGAGTATTTGAATTCGGACGATCGTGCTTTGGCCAGCGAAAGGAAAGCTTTCGTCCTTTATCAAGCGGTCAAATACCTGGCTTACAAGTAAGTTCACTTTTTATCTCATTATTATTATTTATCATTTAATCATTACAGCCTCAGAATGACTTCATCCAGTCTTAAAACCTGTCTTGAGGTCATCAAAAACCAGCAACAAAATTCATGTCTCCATCTTTACAGTAAAAGATCTTATTCGATTCAAAACAGCAAAATTAATGAAAAACTAATCGGTCAATATAAAAAATTAGACAAGAATGCATGGCCATACATGCATCCCTACGCGTGACAACATGGATGGACCATACCAAAAATTGGACATGTATACTTACAGGGTTCCCCCAGAAATTTCATTTTAAACTTCCCTAACTTTTACAGGTTTTTTCTTTTAAAAAAAACCTGACCAATCACGATGTCTACATTGACATAGACCAATGTTTTCCACGGTTTTCAAAAATTGACACGAGACAACATTCAATATTTTGCATAATTTACTAATAATGACAGTTTTTAAAAAAATTAAAAAGAAAAATTTTAAAATTGCACTAAATTAGCATGAACAATTTTTGAAAATTTGTCCTCGGAATCTGTTGAAAATATGAGAATTCTGTACTCGAAAACATTGGAAAATTATTCAAATTTGTGGTGGAAAGGTTGGAAATCTTTCAAGTTTATATTATGAAAAGTGTTGAAAACTTGGAAAATTTGTACTCTGAAATTAGCCCATAGCTAACCACGTGGGAATATTAAATTTGGATTCTGACAACACGAACACGTTGAATTTCCCTGACTTTTTCAAAATAAGTCATTCTTCCCTGATTTTGAAAAGACATTTTCAAGTTCACTGACTTGTTTTTCAAGTTTTCCAGGTCTGAGGAAACCCTGAATTAAGTGTACATGGAGTGATATATGGACTCACATTATCCATATTTGCGCATATACATGTACAGCATAAGGTCATACATTTCTATAAATGCCCTTATATAAGACCATACCTGACATTATGTATAGGATAAACATGGCATCATTTATCGACATCAATGGACCATACCAAAAATTGGACATGTATTTTCATGTTTACATGAAGTTTACATGATGTTTACATGATGCGGCCAAACATTAATTATGCATGAATATGTATTTGCCGTACTTGTCATCTTTTTGGACATGCATGCATTGCCCATGCCAAAAAGAGGACATGCATGATTAACTTTCCTTGTTTTTTATAATCTATTAAAATGATGAAACATACCTGGTATTCTCCTAAGACATGCATGGAACATAACAAAAATATATGACCGTAGAACAATAAATGTCCAAACATGTCCACATAAGTACGCGCATGAGGCATGCATGAACCATACTCCTTCACAAATAACTTCATCATATTTTGGACATACATGTACAGAAATTAGAAAAATGTGTAAACATATGGACATACCTGTATGTGACATCTTGTTTGAACATGCATGGACCATACCAAAATTAGACATACTGTAAATATAAACACACGAAACAATTGGTTAACCCACATCATGACCTCTTCACAGTTTTAACACTATTTTCCAACTTCTTGGTGTAATATTTATCCACGTTTTTTGTCTCTATTAAATGACGTCACTCGATTGCTCCAGTAGACGGGACAAACGGTACGGGTACGTAACGAATTACAATAAGTAACCGGTATTCGACCAGGTGGAAAAAATGATATATGGTCATGCATACCTTTTTATGTCCCATGCATGTTCAGATATGGCAATTTTGTACTATTTACCATATACAGTATGTTTCAGTTATTAGCACACATCATAAGACCATATACATGTATATCATCTTCATATTTGATAGAAAATACGTCCATGTATGTAAGCATTTTTTATTTACTCAAAACATGCAAACATGTTTGGTCATATCTGACTATATTTGAATATGGAATTTGTCATTTATAGTAAAAAATATGTATGGCCCTATATGTCAATAAACAGTAGGTAATTTTCGATATCATGAACATGTATGGCCATGCATGGCAAACATATCGATATATTGCCAATTCCTGACATGTCCATGCATGACGATTCCCATGTTTAGCCATGTACAGTATATATCCCATATTTATTTTTTCCACCAAGGCGACCATCTAGGTTTTTGTTTCAAATTTTCATCGTTTCATCTGGAATGCTCAGCTCATGCAAATACGTGTGACACTTTTAGGAAAAACAAAAACAAAATTTTAGTGATCTTAACTCGACGTTTGCAAAATTAATGACGAGTATTGTTTTATGAAATTTGCAGAAATTTCGTAAAAACTTCAACTGTAAACATATCTTGTGATATAAGGAGTACAATGCTGTGGCTAATTTGGTAATTAAAACGTTAATATGCATCTTAAAAACATGTCCTAGAATCACAAAATTTGGAAAAAAAAAGGTTTTATCTTGCATGATTCCATATTTCTATGAGAAGAGCATTCCTTAATTATTTTAATACCCATTTAAAATTTCGCTGAAATATGGATTGCTTAGGAACAAACGTTTGTTAAAATTTTAAGAAAAAAAACAATAGGAAGAGATTGCATGGTTCTTGTTTTGTAAAAAAATTTGTAAAGTGTGAACCTTACACAATTTTTACGAGGAAAACAAAATCCAAATTTCAATAACAAGTCACGAGTGCAAGTTGATCAAGAGTTAATTAGCGAAACAATAGTCGAGCAGCTTATGCTTTTCAGTTTGAAAAGTCTGTAAAAATGTTTATCAAATGACAAAGCATGACAATGTTTTGTCAAAAAAACACATTGAGCACGTTAAAAAACCATTCTGTAACTATAAATTCTTGTTTGGTCAAGAAAAATGACACCAAACCTTGCAAAATTTATACCAGAAACAGAAATCCAATTTCAAATCAAAGTGGTCACAAGTGCAACTTGATCGAAAGTTTGTTAGGAAAAACCGTAGTTGATGAGCTTCTGCACTTACAGTTTCAACTCTGTTTGCTTGCAGGTCCAATGACAGAGCCAACCTGGGTTACATCCTTCGAGATTTGGACAATGCATACAACAAACAATATGGCCCTGGAGGCGGTTACGGGTCATCTCCAGCCTTGGCAGTGGCAGTGTCTTCTTCCCAATCAGCAGTAGCCTTGTCTGTTGGTGGAAAGGACAATTACGATGGGGATTACAATGACAGTTATGCTGGAGATAACAAGGGCAGACCATATCCAAGATCTCTGGCAGGAGGATATGGTGGTCAAGGATACAATGGCGGATACGGTGGTCATGGAAATGATGGAGGATATGGTGGCCATGGATACGATGGAGGATATGGTGGCCATGGATACGATGGAGGATATGGTGGCCATGGATATGGGGGTGGAAGATACAAGTGCAAGGCTGCAAAATATCGTGCCATTGATGGAAGCTGCAACAATCTGTACTTCCCCTACTGGGGCAGATCATTCGTGTCCTACAACAGGTTGCTAGCGCCAAGATACGGAGATGGCAAGTCAAGATATATTACAGAACATATAGATCTTTCATGAAGATTTCATTACAATGAAGCTATTTTGTTAAAGTAAACTAACGAAAATGCTTTCTTTCAGGTATTTCAAGTCCAAGGAGAGGTTACAATGGTTATCACCTGCCAAGTGCCCGTCTTGCCAGTTCATACGTGACTTACGATCAAAGCAACCCTGTCTACCAGAACAGTCTTTTCGTGATGCAATGGGGCCAGTTCATCGCCCATGATACATCGTTCACACCAGTTTATAAAGGTATGGAAAAATGAGATGACCAATACAGTAAACTACAGTAGAATAACTATTGAGAATAACTTCTCAATAATAACGTTATTGAGAAGTTAAGAAGTTATTCTCAAGAATAACTTCTCAAATAATAAATACACATTTTGATAATTCTTGGTTGGTTGGTTTGTTTGTTTGAGAAACATGGACAAGTTTATTTTATTCATACAGGAATCAATATACTGTATGAATTTTAAAATTAGTTGTTGGGGTTTTAGGGCGCAGCGCCTGGAAGGCAAAAGGCCTTTGGACAGTGATCTGCAGGGCGATAGTAACACCTGAAAGGCTTTAAAAACAATGAAACCCAGTAGGGACAAAATACATCAATGGGCACAACCTGAGAGGCTTTAAAAACAATAAAACCCAGTAGGGTCAAAATACACCAGCTACACTGACTGTATGACACCAACGGGAGTTGCGCACATGGGGACTATAAGGGATGTCAGCTCCTTCCAGAACTCAGTACCCTACTATCAGTATGAAAACACCATATGTTGGTGTTGGTGGTGGAGGATGTTAATTCTAAATACCCAAGATTTAATTACTAATCACTCGTCTTAATGGACACCAGATAGACCAAATGTCCTCAGACAGGAAGCAGCATACTGTCTCAATTCAGCAGGGAATAATTCCTGGAATAAAAAACATGTTCTTTAATGGATCTCTTATGAATCAAGAAATTGTTTGTTGGAAGTGAGGGTTTTAGGCCCCAAGAGGAATCAAGAAATAAAACTGAACAATTTGTGTAGTGGTCAGATGGAAGTGGATACATTATTTTCTTCAATTTTTCTTCCAGCATCTGGCGGATATGGTGTGTTATGCTGTGACAGAGCCATTTACAACAACCCCAAACTGTTGCATCCAGAGTGTTATCCAATCCATGTCCCTCCGAATGATTACTTTTACTCAAAGCACAGGGGATACCCGGGTTGCATGGAATTTGTAAGATCCTTGGCTGGACCACCTCACAGGAACGAATACCAAGGAGAGGGAAGTTACAAGTCGGGATATGGATATGGAAGTGGATACAACGCGGGCAATCTTTACCGAGGAGGAAACAGTTACGGAAGTGGTAACAGCTATTTTAATCAAAATATTTCATTTTCTTATGGGATTATGATGAAGTTAGTTAAAAGCATAAAATTCTATATTTTAAATTAAAAAAAAAATTGTCCATAGATAACTAGAAGTTGTGAATTTCTCACTTCGTACTTAGTACAAATGATGTTTTTACTAATGGACATATTAATGATATGAAATTCGCAATTCTTTTTTAGAAATTTTATTTAAATACTTACTTTTTTGCCTAAAACTGTCTTTAAAAATTTACTATTAGAAAAAAAAACGTTTTACAAACTAACTCAAAGTTTTTAAACTTCTGAACATCGTGCATGGTCAGAATGTTGACGAAAACTCAAAGATTTGCCTAAAAATTACTTAATCGGACAGAATTTCCTTAAAACAGGTGTGAGAGAGCAGTTGAATCAGGTGACTTCTTTCATTGATGGTTCAATGATATACGGATCAACAGACAGAGAAGCCAGGAAATTGCGAACATATAAATTAGGTAAGATGTTAATTATCATAGATTTATTTTTCAACATGACTGTATTTTCGAAGAGATTTACATATGTAAGATGGAATGAAATATTTATTTTAATTTATTTTACAACAATATTCATTAATTTTGTCTCAAAATATGGCAATGATTATTAATCAAATCTAACAATTCTTAAATTTTCAGGATACTTAATTGCTGATATTAAATATGGCCGTGAATATGTGCCTGTCCACAGTGGAAATTGCAGTGACCCATCTACGTGTTATCGTGTCCACACAGGTATTTCTTACATGTATTTTGAAAATATTATGATATATTTTACATTGGTAACATTTAAAAAAACTTTAGGTAGAAATTACAAATTAAACTTAATTACAAGAGCTAAAAAAACTGTTTTTGTCACAAAATAACATTTTCTTGCGGAAGTACAATATCATAATATTATTATTTTGACAAATAAAAATATATTCAAGAGATGATCGAGGGAAAATAAATCATTTGAAATAAATTTTTAGTAGGCCTACTCTAAAATCTAAATGGAAATTGTTAAAGAAAATACATTACAGTGAATTGAGTAAATAAAATTCAATATGAAAATATACATTTTCATGTAATTATGCCATAAAATAAAGCTTTACAATTTTCAAATATTAAAATGATATTATAATTATAACAACAATCATTTTCCATTTTTATATTCTTACGAACATTTTTTCCCAATAGAAATGGTTTAATTATTATCTTCTTAATATCATATTTTATATTTGGAAATATTGGAAATGTTTTGGAATTATAATTTATTTCAAATAAAAAATAAATATATATCCTTTAATTAAATTCAGAAATTATAAATCAATAATGTTCATATTTTTAGGTGATTCTCGTGCCAACATGCATCCCTGGTTGACTGTACTTCATACCGTTTTCTTGCGTTATCACAATTATATCGCCCGTGAATTATACCGAGTAAATCCTGATTGGGACGACGAGTATTTATACCAAGAATCAAGAAGAATCGTTGGAGCAGTTTTACAATATATCACCTATTACGAATTTTTACCAGCGCTTCTAGGTAAATATTGGCAAGGACAAATCAAAGTTTGTCAGTAGTAAAAAAGGAACTAATATTAATGACTATTTTTTTCTTAACGTTGTATAATTAATTGCAAATGTCAAGATTTCAAACTAAATTTTGAAATGTGTTTCATTCAGAAAACTGAAATTTGAATTTCGTTTCATTCAGAGAAAATGAATTTTGAAATGTATTTCATTCAGAAAACCGAATTTTGAAATGTGATTCATTCAAAAAACCGAATTTTGAAATGTGTTTAATTCAGAAAACCGAATTTTGAAATATACTATATTAAGATTTTAAAATATGTTTCATTCATAAAAACGAATTTTGAAATGTATTTCATTCAGAAAACCGAATTTTGAAATGTATTATATTAAGATTTTAAAATATGCTTCATTCAGAAAACCGAAGTTTGAAATGTATTTCATTCAAACTGAATTTTGGCACACATTTCAAATCAATTCAATTTTGTACCCTGCAGTCAGCACAGAGTACCATTTGGCAGGGGTAATCGATATACAAATTAATAGAATCGGACAAATAAATCATTCAGAAAAATGATTTCTGTGCATACATACCTGCAGTATAATTAAGAAAACTAAGTTTGACAAACATTTCAATTGAAAAACCTAAATTCTGAGATGCATTTCCATAAAAATCTGAGGTTTTAAAAATATTTAATTTAGAATAATTTATTTGCCATATCTTTACCACCAATAGTTATCACTATTCTTTCTACCAAAATTCAGATGCCCTTCTTTGAAATAAGATCAACATTAAAATTAGCATATTATTTCCAGGTCATGACTCATTGAAAAGATATGGTTTAGCCACCAAATATACAGGATTCTCTTATGATTATGACGATAAAATCAATCCAGATACCATAAACGAATTTGCAATTGCTGCATTCAGAATGGGACATTCTTCCATCTATGTGAGCAAGTTTTTAAAAGTGATACTATATCCGATATCATAGACTATAATAGACTGACAAGGGCAAATTCATGCATCCTTTTAGGGCATCATTGAGTACAGAAGCAAGGAATATGGAAATGGACAAATAGGTGCATTGAGAGACCGCTATTTCCAACCCTATGAAACATTACAAGAAGGAGTTACTGACAAATACATTCTAAGTTTGATGACTCAATGGCAGGAATCCATTGATGTCAGGATCACCAGAGAGGTATTGCATTAACATCATTTGTCAAATATATTCAAAACTTATCACAATTTTAATGAAAATTGTATAATAATACACATACAATACAAGAATACAACATATCACATTCTCAAAGTCTGCTTATCCCAAGTTTTCTTTTATTTTACGATAAATGCATTAAAAATTGTTGCATTGTTTGATGGCAATTTAAACAAACGGTCTAAAGAACTACTGCCTTTCAAATACTTTTCAAGTGCTTTAAATAAGTATTAAAAAATTATGTTTTTGGAAATTTATCTTTGGAATTTTTAATTTTGGAAAATCTCACTTTTGTTTGCCCTTCATATTGGCCCGGTATTAAGGGAATATTATAAGAAAGCATACAGTACATCAATTTCAATGAATTTTGACGTGTTTTGACATTCAGTTGTGACATTGTGACATTCAGAATACTGAATTCTGTCATACATTTTATTCAGAAAACTAAATTTTGGCATACATTTCAATCAAAAACTAAATTTTGAAATAATTTTCAATAAAAAATCTCAATTTTGAAAAGCATTTCGATAAAAAAAAGAATTTTGCAATGCATTTCATTCAGAAAATTGAATTTAGAAATGCAGTTCATTCAAAATACTAAATTGCGGCATACATTTCAATAAAAAAACACATTTTAATAATATAACTGAATTTTGAAATGAATTTCAATAAAAAAAAAACTGAACTTTGAAATTTATTTCATTCAAATATTTGAATTTCCAACTGCATTTCATTTAGAAAAACATTTATTATGCCACTAATACCAAAAGCAATAACGATTAGGCCTACCATTCTGTCTATCACAATTCCTCAACTTATAAAGTGTATGTTTATTAATAATGACTTACATGTCAATGGCAATTATGCATCTAATTTCCAATTGATAAGATTGCGTTACATTTTCTTTTAATAAGGTCAGTGGCTACTTGTTTAAGGGAAGAAATTCCTCTTATGGCTTGGATTTGATTGCTTTGAACCTCCAAAGAGGACGTGATCACGGCATTCCCAGTTACAACGAATTCAGGAAATTCTGCGGATTGAACAAAGCTTACTCATTCGAAGACCTTTATCCATCCATTGACAAGCCAGTCATCGAGAGACTGCGATATGTCTACAAGTAAGTTAGTCTTATGCACGAAATCATGAACAATATTTGGGAAATATATGGCATCTTCATCAAAACAGACTTTTTATCAAGTCAAATCTTGCAACAAGTGCATTAAAGAATAAATATCTATTTATCATATGATAAGTGAAATTACAGAAATAATACGTAAAGTAATCTTCATCTGTGCAATTTATTTCTAATTAAGCATTTAAATAGATGATGTTCAACTAAACTATGATTTTTGACCAATGTTTTAATGATTGTTACAGGTCAGTCGATGATATTGATCTTTACTTAGGAGGACTTGCTGAAAGACCTTATCGTGGTTCCTTAGTGGGACCAACTTTCAGTTGCATTATTTCCATACAATTCAAATGGTGGAAAGTTGGAGATCGATTCTGGCACGAACTTGGTGGCCAACCGTCATCTTTTACTCCAGGTACCTTTGAAGATTTCTTAAGTTTTCTGAACCCGGTATTTTGATTTTGAAAAAGTATTGTTAACATGTTTTTTTTGGCAGTCCTTGATTTCTGGTAAATGTAGTCAAGTATTTGTTCGCCTTAATTAAATTCATATTATATAATTCTAGATCAGTTACAAGAAATCAGACGTGTCACCCTCAGTAACATCATCTGTCATCACTCCGATAAAATAAAACAATCGCAAAAATGGGCGTTCAAGGCTCCATCAAAGAGGTGGGTTTCAATTCAATTCAATTCAATTCAACTCAGTACCCTACAGTCAGCAACTAAATGCCATATGGTAGGGGGGACGAGCC
>JAQGAO010004531.1:0-15018 GCA_034697705.1 Ommatoiulus sabulosus
TTTTGCGAATGCGCATGCGCTAGTAATCGGAGGCAGAAAGCTGATCTGAAATCGGTTCACTCTGCTCCTACCCTAAGAACCGAAATCGAAGACAGTACTACCCACACGTTCAAGACAGGCACACAAGAAGCAACAGAAAGAAACTTTTGTGCACCAGTGTAAAACCTCTGACGCATACATGTATGTTTTTCCTGAAACAAATTGCTGAAAATAGGATCAATTTCAATTCTTAAAATATATTCGCGATGGAAATATTTCCCAAGTGAATATTCGGGCAATATCAAGCAAAATATTTGTGCAACACATTTCAGGATAAAAATTGCCATGAAAAAAGCAAGTAGCGATTGAGTCAGTCATCAGATGGCGTTTTAAATCACCTTGAATGTATCGGAAATTCATGGGTGTCCATCAACCTTTCCCTAAATTGCGCACCGTTAATCGATGACGTATATGCGATAGATTGACACGCCATGTATATTTGCACAAAAATAGCAGTCAACTCACGGTACGTCAATAAGGTCCCTAAGCGCCTGTGCTAAAAATAATACTCGTGACGTAGACAGCTTCATAATTTAATTTAGTCAGAGCAAATGTAATAGGATCTATAAATTCGCAGCACTAATTACTGGATTATATACATTGTCGTGTTTTCATTCTGGATTCTGATGACGATCGTAAATTTTATTATAAGTAAAGTGCATGAACATGTACAGGAAATCTTCCAACTATGGGCACCTCCATAAACTGGACAATTCTATTCACAACGTGTTAAATGTGCTAAATTACAGCAGAATTGACAGAGTTTTTCCCTGTCATGATTTTCCTAAATTTAGTCAAATTACTCATTTTAACAAAAATTCTACAATTTTTGTTCTTTATTTCATCGGTAGATGCTATTTTGTCTAGAAAATCATTACAATCTACGAGTAATTTTCTCTAACTGGAATTACTTTCCAAACGTGAACATTTCCAATATTCTTTTTAATAAAGCCGTTGATGACACTACAAAATTTCCCCAAATTTCGTGAAAAATGGACCAAAATTCTTCCAAATACTCATTATACCAGTTTATCATAAAATTCATTTATTTGTGATTTCCTTACTAGTATAAGTACCACACAAATTTGGGTCAACTGTTTTTTGAGAAAAGTAATTTTTGTGATATTATAAAATAGCATTTTCAAACGTTTGCCAATTCCGGCAAATTCTCGCAATACGGTTGTTGCAATGGGAACCTCATACAACTTCATATACTTCCATTAAAAGGGTCTGTTACTGTACAGTTTTCTTTTTGAATCGATAGGGCAGGAAGCGAGGCCAAGGGTCAACACTAAATCAACTGACCGTTATCGACGGTGTCAATTACTTGACACTTAATGACGCAAGAGTCAACTGCCGTTAGTGCATGCGGTTCCGGAAAAAATCACTTTACACCTGCTATGCTTTAGCCATAAACAGTTGATGCCAAAACGCCCAACGGTGTCATTGACAATTTAGGTGCAATTTTAATCAGATAAAAAGGGTACTTTATATCAAATTGGAGCACCGATCAACAGTTAATGCGTGCGGAGAGAATAGAGTGATGGTGTGCTTTTACACTAATATTGATTTGCGGCGTTTAATCTGCGTTTAACGCACGCGACGCAAGGAGTTAAGCTGCTTGCCAAATTAAAGGTGGACCGCACAAAATGTATTTTGAAATCAATTACGTGTGAATACGAGGTTAATCTTTGAATGAAACCTAATTTACTTCGCGTCTCTAATACACCACCAGTCGATGCTATTAACAATGCAAGACGAAAACACGCCATCTGACGACGCGTCTAGAACACCAACTAATCGGAAACAAAAGAAATTGTCTATGAAACTATGCTGCAGATTCGTCTAGCTCCCAAAAACGTGTAAATACAATTTCGTCCACAAATATCCCCTCCCCAAATAGTTCATATATATTTTTAAACTTATACCAAGAGTGACGTCATTCAAGGGTACGAACAAGATTTAGTTGAAAAGTCACAATACTTGCGTAAAGATTATTAAGGGTCATATATGGTATCATACATTTATATGGGCATGTATGGGCCATCCGGCCATCCCAAAAATTGGACGTTGGAAAGTTTATACATGTATGGACGAGTATGCCCATGCATGAGCAATGGACTTATATGGACATACAGTACTGTATATGTCCACACAAACCTAATTAAAAGCAGATTAAACCTGATTAAAACCTGCAGTATAAAATCTGAAAAATATACTTGATAAATTTATCATACTCAAAAACGTTTATAATATTATACTGTACATGTATATACCGATATACAGTATACTTACACCGTATATACAGCATATATATCATCATTATTCAATTTAGAAAAAAGTATGTTTTAAAATAGCAGATGCTTGCGATATTCGGAGTATAATTCGATTTTTTTTCTAATTCATTATTTATTCAAAAAGAAAATATAACAACGGATTCATAAATCAAAATTTGCATTTCACCACTGTAGATCTTTTCTCGTACGTGCCTTATGCCACATTGTAAAAAAACATGAATTTGGCTGAGGAATTGATTATAAGAATTAATGGCGCAATAAGGTATACCCAAGGCAGCCATTTGCTTTATAGTAGTTCATTCGCTTGATGGTACCAGTAATATTTAAGAGGTCAATACTCTCGACCCTAGCGTCGTGTAGGCGCCCCTCTTAATGCCAAAATTGACTGCAATAATTGTATGCTAATGACGCCTCTCGACTTAAGGCTAGATTTCGCAGGTTTGCGCCGTTCATTTCCGAGCCGTTAACTTTTAACCTTTTACATTAAGCTCGAATCGCATTGTATAACACTTTTTTACACAGAAAAATCTGCGCAAACTACGCCTCTCACCAGATGATAGAAACGCTTATTAAATTTTGGAGAAACAAATCATATTAAAAAATGAAGGATCATTTTGTCTTCGCGCTTGGCAAAAACAGAGGAAGAAAAGTGAAGTTAACATGACATTACTTGGCATATCTTGAAAGGAGAACCGACTGTAATTTTTCAAGAGGTTATTTTTACATTTTATCATGTTAATGAGATCAAATCTAATTTCTTAGAGTGATTGTTCAACGCGTACATGCAATGCAATTTTATAGTTTTTACAAACTGAAATTATTCATAAAAACTTTTCCGGCAAGCTTTAATAATGCATTAATCATATACATGTACGTTTGTAAAAAAAATTTTATTAGATTTATTAAATGAAAATGCACCGCTGTTGAAGGCCAAGAGTAATGCAACTAATGGTGCATCATTCTGCACTCTTTTTTTGAACAATCTAACATTAAAATCAAACTGAATTATTCGTTTCATTTCTATTCGACACTGAAGAATAATACAATATATAGTGATATTAAAAATCTATTAAGCAAACTTTCATAGTTTTTATTTTTATTTACAGTTATATCGCATTTAAATTTGCATTGTGGAAAGTGCACGTTTTTTATATACAGCCCTTACAGTCATTAATCGTAAACGACTATTAACAAACGCATGATTTTGAACAAATGTCCACCAATCGAACATCCTACAAATAAGTCCGTTCAGAGTACAGCGTTAATCTTAACCTAATGAAGTGGTACTTAAGTTAGGTCCTAGCTAAAAACAAGAAAAACTAGTTCATCAATTTGATGTCACCCATGCTGAGTTTTAGCCATGAAGCGTAGGTAGCATGGACATTGTCCACTTTTATGTATTAATCATTGTTTATATATTAGCCCATTAGATCCACGTGATATTGAGAGATGGAAGTGGCATGGGACACGTATGGCTATTTGGGGGATATTATACGATGATGGACGCCATTCATCCAAACTGCATGAATGCGGAGCGAACCACTGAACATGATGGATGGTGAAGGCAATCACACATCTAGTACACGCTTAACCACTTAGCTTTATTTTCGGCACTTAATTTAACGTTGGATAAATAATTCATGCAAACCCCTAATATTAGATTACGGGAGAACAGTGGATTCACTGGGGCATTAACGACGTAAATGAGGAGGCGGAGGTAATGGGAAAAAAAATAAACAGTGCGAGGGTGGTTTGTCGACCATCTGTCGTAATCCAAATGCCAATACATTTAGAAAATCATTAGCAAACTGCATTAGATAATGTAACTGTATAGTGAGTAAGCAGGACGAGTCAGTCTTAACTTCACCCACTACTGTAGGTGGCGCTGCGACGTTACTTTTTTTAAATTCTAACAATGACGTCATTTCCGTACAAAATGGCCGAATTCCGGGGACATTGGCGACAGCAGCGACACCTGGTGGCTGAAAAACGCAAAATAGTTGGACGGGCGGGGTAAGGGGATTTGACGTCATTTCCGGTGAGTGTTGACATCACCGGAGATCATCACCAACTACCCCAATATAGGTGCCTTATACTACTAATATATTTCATGTATTGACATTATAATTACATAAGTATACCGTACAAAAATTACAGTAGGAAAAATTATTTTAGAAATTTAGTTAATTTAATTAACATCATCCGAAACAAGAAATAGAAGTAAGTCGGTTTAATCTCATTTTAATTGGACTAATGTAATTATCTCCCAGATAGATCAAATCCAGCTTCCTTGCCATCGCACAGAGTTGATTCACTAATTGAGGACAACCACCCCGTTGTGCACACGCGTCAGCAGTGATTGCCCCTTTTAAGGGGGCCATAAAATTTACATTTTGTCAGCAGTTGATTTCCGGTGAAAGCAAAACCCATAGCAAAAAAACAAGCTTCATTTTGCTGATCACACCAAATATTTGCATTTTTACACCAGCTTATTGCTTTTCATTATCTTATCAGATGTGCCTGAAAGTCTTAGGGCCATTGAACAGCTAATGGCGTGTTTTCAGGAGTGGAAAACAAAGTCCAACAAAAGAAATACAAATACGTTATATAGCTACTAATTAAATGCGTTAAATCGAATTGGTCGCTGGTAATCGTAATTTGGAACAACTTAGAACGTTTTAGTAGCCGGTCGTTGTCATTCATACAGTTTGTTGACAAGGTCGCGATAAAATGAAATTGTCTTAGCAATAGAATAAGATATCTAATAACCCAAAAGATTCCGAAAATATTCTTGGTCCTTATAATGAAAAACACTGTTTTTTTATTTTTCAGTAACTATTCCCACGCTGGTCGGAATATGCCTAGGAGGAACTGTATTTTTGGTGACAATCGCTGCAATCACGTGCGTATGCTACCGTAAACGCGCCCTCTACAGCCAGAACACGTTAGCCACGGCCATCAGGAGGGGAGTGGACAACAACAATGGCGCGTTGAAGAGACCCACCCACGTCAAGAGTCCGGCGGGCTCGGCCCCTGGACCCACGCTCAAGAAGAGTCCTAGTCCCACCGGGGCGAAATCACCACCAGGGCACAAATTGCCCCAAGTGGAAGACGGAAATAACGGAGGAGGAGGTGGGGGTGGAACTCCTGGATCTGGAGGAGGAGGCAACACGTGCAATTTGAGCGTTAAAGCAGTCGATGGCAGCAAGAGGGCGCTATTACAGGGGCAGAATGCAGGTACGTTTCCTGAAACTTTGTTAGTTATCGTCAATCTTAAAATGTTGTCAATATATTATTTAGCGCCTGTTTTTTTTAATAATATCCTATGTGCGAAAAAAAATTTCTAAATATTTATGGTTTTTCTATTGATCGAATGGTCAGTATATCGCACGCGTCGTCGCTTCAGAAGTGACACAAGTCAAAAAATGCCATTTTGAGATAAAGCAAGTTTTAATTAATGCATGGCAAATGCGTAATAAAATAAAGATGATGTGTCGTTTCTTCTGAATATAATGTATATGAAGAGTTCATTTTCCTTGACGATATCATAATAATTAAGTCTCGTCAAAATAATTTTCATACAATCCAACCACTTGAAGATTCAGAATATCACTACCATATAAAACCAGAAATCGAACATTTTTGAGTTGTGACACTTCTGAAACGGGGAGTTCGATTAGCCATGGACCCAAACAAATGAATGGTTTTGTTTTTTTCTTCAAGATATTTGCGAGGTGAGTGCCAAATTCCACACTGAAAATGAAAAAGAGAAGGAAGGATGTTCGACTCCGACCAAGGAGACAGAAAGAGAGAACAACGACAAGAACACCGACGACGACAAATTGAGCAAACTGGGCAAGTTGCACTTCCGCTTGCGCTACAATTTCGATAAGAACGCATTAATGGTGACCATTGTGAAGTGCGCCGATCTTCCGGCCAAAGACCCGAACATCGGCAGCAGCGACCCCTACGTCAAGCTGCAGCTTTTGCCAGAAAAGCAGCACAAAGTGAAAACCAGGGTCTTGAGAAAAACGTTACATCCGGTGTACGACGAAGACTTCACCTTTTACGGCATCAACTTCAACCAGTTGCACGGCATCGCCCTGCACTTCGTGGTGCTCAGTTTCGACAGGTACTCCAGGGATGACGTCATCGGGGAGGTCGTCACACCGCTCTCCACGGTGGATTTCGGCAATTCCGAGAAACAGGTGGCGCTGTGCAAAGAAATCTCGCCCAGAAATTTGAAGGTAATATTTCGTAATTCATCATCATGGTCAAAAAATATGTATACATGTACCGTACACTGTATATTCCTCGAGAAATTTTCAGGGATTATTCCAGCCTTGACAAAACTTGACCCAAGTCTCCTTTACTACTTAAGATTCAAGTTGTTTCTGTCATTACTGATGTTCTATATTGAAGGCAAAACTGACAAATCCGGATTAGGATAAGAGTATTGAAAGACGTCTGGGATAAACTAGCCCATTAAACGAGTCTCTAGAAATAATAAAAAATAGATAACGACTAATGATGCTGAGTTACAGGCATAAACATCGTTATTCAAGACATTCGAGCAAATAAAGCGCCCCCAGCGGGCTAGCTCATTTACTGCAATCATGGCTAATTAACCTGGTGTACATGTATGGCAATGGATAACCTTTAACAACCTCTTGAGATACGAAGGATTTTTGTGCGAAAACCCATTACGCCCAAGAACGAAACCTAACTTGTAAGGTTTATTTCAAGAAAAAAAAGTCTTGACAACCCGACGTTAGTAAATTGCTCTTTTCGTAAAATAGCACGAAAAACCAATTTACATTATGAAGCCAAATTATTTTTTTTTCCAAGAGTGAGGTGTAGTTTTTCGCAATTCTCGCAGGCGATAATATACCCCGCTGTTTTTAATTAAAAAAACTAATCATTTTTTCATGCAAAATACGGGCTATTATCGCTGATGACACAAAAGCCTAAACATGAGGACGAAATTGAAAACGCTGGGCATTTTGCCAGCCTTTTTTTTTGCATATTATGCAAATCTAACACTTCCATATATATACATGTATATAGAAATGAATGCAAACGGCAGAGATAGTTTCGCGAATATGAAAATGTATGTTGTCACATTTGCGTGGTAATTTTGTCGCGTGAATAGGCTGTGAAAATTGCGCAACTCAAAAGAGCAAGATGCAAACATCTGCATATTCTCAGTAAATGTACTCTCAATTGGAATTCGTAAATTTAGCATAAAACACAGACGGAACTTTGCCACTCCTGGATAAAAAAAATGCGCAAAATAGGATAACCACGTAACTACTTGTATTCGTGGCCATTTATTTGATCAAAAAATGCAGAGCAAAATAAACTTAAAAAAAAAAAAATTGAGCTGACCTTATTCAATTAGTTTCACACGGAAGTTTTTGGTTACTTCAACTGGTTACTTTTTGTACTTCAACAATTTGCCATCAGCGAAAGCGTTTAACACCTCTAAAATCAGGCAATTTAAGTTATCACGCCAATTGCCAATGCCTATAGTCATGTAATATTTTGCATGCAGTAAGGGTACTCAGACATCACACTTTGGCAGTTGCGAAGTCACGTTTAAAAGAATTGCATTAATTGATTGTTTGACAACCTTCATTAAGTTTTTAAACCAAACGTCGTGTCAATTTTGCGCATGTGAATTCATTATACTGGCATTACTGCTAAAGTGCGATTCGCTAGTTCTAAGTAATTAACCCTATTTGTGCATGGAGTGCACAAACTGCTTTGAAAACTGCATTGGTAGGCTATTTCTTCGCTTTGACCATTTGGAAGAGAGCTTATAACATTGCATATTACTGCCATTATCTATTTAGACGCAAGACATGGATTTATACATGTATCTAGAAACTTGCGAAAATGCGGCCTAGACCAAGTTTATCATTCCAGCAACCAATAAATCACGAACGCAACCACATCTCATTACAATTTTGAATGAAATCCGTGCCTGGCAAAGGAAAAGCGAATTTTCTTATTTGCATATCGTGTCCGATTTTTCGTACATGCGCATAAATATTTTTTTCAGTTAAACGAGAGCAAAAAAAAACGAGTTGGCCATGCACTTTCATACGAAATAGCCAAAGTATATTTTAGGCCCACAGCGTAGAAAACCGACTACGAAAAACAACTTCATGGTAGGATAGAATCCAGAATCGCAAGAAGAAAAACATGCGGTTTTTTCAAATAGAAGTCTTACATTAGTAGCAAATTGATATTCCTCGGGTATCCTTTCTCCGATCTTTTTAAAAGGAAGAAAAAAATAAAAAAAAGGCTGCTTTCGACTTGGTTCAAGAGACCCAAACAAACAATTTTATCGATCAGATTTTCCTTTCTCAACCCGCAACTATGCCTACAATCCGTATTATTGTAGGCATCTTGATCACGAAGGCATAGCTTAGTATTTTAGTATATTTTAGAGATTCAAGAAACGTTTTTCAACCCGAGTTAACGGACTTTTTTTTTTTCCCGAACCTGGGAAATGGATGGTTTCGATCGCTGTTCGGGATTTTCAAATCCGGCAACAAAGAAGATTAGCTGCGGAAGTTAGAGCATACACGAATTATTCGATGGAATTGTGATCAATACGAATCCGATTCAACGTAGAATTCGGATTGTTGAGGAAATCTGGCCATGCAAGCCATGAGATTTTTTTATTATTTCAATACAGTGGAGCTTCTTTACGAAAAACTTGTTTTATACGAATTCTGATAGTACGTACTTATTTTCACTCCCTCACTCATTTTCATTCCCACTCCCATATGGACGAATAATGTTAATTTTATTCGTTTAAGTCGAATTCTGAATTCTACGATGCAATTAATTGTTACATGTGTACTTTTAAAATCCGGCATGCCATTTAGAAATAAGTTTAATATGTGGAAACAGTCAATGAGCTATAAACCAAAAAATAGATAGGACATAAACTTACTTAAAAACTTTCAAACAGATCTAAAGAAAACATTCGTGTGCAATTTCAAGTTTTAAGAATCTGAGAAAAACATTTAATTTTACAAAATTTGCCTTTTAAAAGCTGAAAGAATATTAACATTAACAGATTTTGTTTGATTAACCTTATAAATTTGAAGAAAAAAAACTGGTTTAATATTTTATATTTTAATAAAGATGAGTACTGAGATGGCAGCTTTACGAATGGCACTTTTGGCAGTCGTGGATTAAAATCAGCGATAACCTTGAGTTAATTTTTTAAAGCAATTAGCGTGCCGATATTGCAAACGTGACTTCACGACTGAAAAAGTGACATTCGTAAAGCTTCTGTCTGAGTACCCATAACATAAACTTTCTTTCGGCTTGATTTCTCGGCGATATTTGGAGGGAGTGGCGCCATCTGTTATCTTCAATTGTAATCTAATATCAGTTGTCAAAAACGTACCGCCGGAAGGCGCCAGGTAATACAGGGTTTATGTACCGGAGTCTGGGATGTGCAATGAAGATTGTACATCGTACAATCTTCATTGCATTTCAGTGAATAATATTTCATTTTACATAAACAAAAGTTATGTATCGACTCGTCCATTTAATTTCGAAGTGTCCATTTGCCTTTCGTGCACATGTACAGGCAAGACCATGGAGATGGCAATGTTTTGTTTTTTATTTGTCTTCACTGCATTGCACTGAGATGTTGGAAATCAGTATTGCCCCGAGAGACTTTCAATGTCCATTTTTTTTTAATGTCCAGATCCGTTCCCAAGGCCGTGGGGAATTATTGGTTTCGTTATGTTACCAACCAGCTGCTAATCGGCTCACGGTGGTCGTTCTCAAGGCCAGGAATCTGCCCAAAATGGACATCACCGGATTATCAGGCAAGCCAACAACTGCCAAATCTTATTTATAATTCAGCAGTAATCCCTATTACTTAGCCAAGATTTCCGTGCCTACTGTACGTCACTAATACAAGGATCAATGAACGATCGATTCTTGTTGCAAGAAATGCACGAACAATTAAAACCAGAGGGGATTAATGCCCATACGGCTGCTGGTAATTTGACAAACAGACTTTTGCTAGTTGAGTATTGATGCATTGCAACACGAGGATGCTGTCTACTAGGTAGAACCCACATTTTGTTTGCAGTTTGATCCGAAAGGGACCACTCAATATCATCAAATCTGTAATAGAAACCAGGTCCCTGGCATGTGGCTGGCCTATATTGAAGAATTTACTGAAGCTGGGTTACTTGACTTCCAGTAGTCAGCAATTTCTATTCATCCAACGATGACAAGGGAATTGGGTTCATGCGATGCAAACCTGCGCTACTGCTTTTACTGCTAAGTGAAAGCGAAGGAAAATTGCCTCACTTTTGTATGACTAAAAGAAAAAAATGTGATCTTTCTGAATTTTTTTATCTACAAAATCAATTTCCATATGTACCAGGAAAGACATGACAGTATCGTAAAAATAATGTTTATTCCTATTTGTTTGTCTGTCTTCGTTTCTGCAACTCGCAGAAATAAAGATTCAGAAAAAAATGTCCTTAGTGCATAAGCTCATACTAAAAATTGGGCATGCATGGAAATATTCATGCATGCCCATATAAAACGCCATGCATCGCATCAAGCATGGCCAAACGTGTAAAGGTTAAAACTTTATCATACATTACCTTAACTTTTTCTGGAAACAAAGCATTGTGCAATATTTTCATGGATTCCCTGTAGACATTAGAACAAGCTATTGTATAAAATATGTTATACAGTGATACATTGTTTATATGCATGGACCATAACCATTATTTGTAACAAAAACTTCATTCATGGTGTAGGAGCCATGTCCGAGTAATTATTGTTTCAATAATGATGCCCATCAAAGTAAACTAAAGGTTGATTAATTGTGGGTTTTAAAAAATATGTGCAGTGGGCTCTGTTCAACTTTAGGCCCACTTGTAATCTGCATGCAGGTTATTGTTTTTACATCACACCTATGTTGTGATCACATTTAAAATGTTTGCATTGTTTTTTTAGATCCCTACGTGAAGATCTACATGCTGTACAACAATCAGCGCATTGCCAAGAAGAAGACTCATGTGAAGAAGCGAACTCTGAACCCTGTATTTAACGAGTCCTTCGTATTCGACGTGCCCTGCAACGAGGGATTGGAAAACATCAGCCTGGAGTTCCTGATGCTGGACTGGGACAGGGTCACCAAAAACGAAGTGATCGGGCGGCTGGAGGTGGGGGCCAGGAAGACGCATGGCACGGCCCTGCACCATTGGCACGAGGTGTGCAACTCACCTAGGCGACAGATCGCCGAGTGGCACCAGCTGAGGGAATAGGCGCAACGACCACCACTGACCCATGGTCAGCTCGAATCAATAAGTATTGAAACCCCCAAAATGCATAATAACCTGAAAAGCTGGTTATTGACAACCCCTTTCTCAGTAATGTTTCAATTAAAGCTCTTTCGATCCAGCCAAGTAATTCCCCCAAATTATAATGCTCATTTCCCAAGCAGGGATGGGAATATCCTAACCATCAGTCGGTACGAGTGGTCTTTGACGAGTCAGCAAACTTGCCAGCAAATTATTTCTTGCCATTTAAGATTTAATACGTTTGGGCCTGCATCCGAAGGTTAAATCACTTTTGTGTGATTTTTTTAAACTTTCATTAAGAAATTTATAGCTGCATTTGGCTTTTATTCAGTATTAATGGCAAGGTTCGTTGAGCTTCCACTAACATTGCATAGAACATCACGTGAAAAAAAAACATCCACTGTTTCTAAATGCCTAAAACGTCATTCATGGCTTAACTGCTGGAAAATCGCTGTAAGCTCTTTGCTAATTGGACTGCTATTTACATCTAACCAAAGTTAAGAAAAACGTACAGTCCATAATGTGTAGCATGGATATAGGGACTGCAACACCAGATGAGTGGCAGGAAATTAAAAAGTATGACATTTGTCCAGCAATTAGTTCATCATTGTGCAATATACATGTATTTGGGCATTTAGAAACTTATTATTGATGTGCAGTTTTTGGCAGCAACGAGGCTACCAGATTTGAAAGCAATGGGGTTTTGGCATGCATTTATGTTGCAAGTCATTGGTATCAAGACCTTGTCTATCATGATTTAATGCTTTTTTATGCATATTTCCAAAACAAGAATTTGACTTCATTTTAGGAATAAATGTTTAATTATCGGAATTATGGTTACAGATTGCTTGTTATTTTTTTATTTTTTGTTCGTGATTAGTTCAACGCTAATTTGGATGTTGGACTACAGGCCATTGAAAGCTCTGTTTAAAACGTGTTTTTTCAGCTCAACCCAAAAATAGTAAATGTGTATTCTTACTGTATGCTTACTGTCAGTAAGAGGTTAAATGCTATTTAAAGAGTAGAGAAAGAGGCATGTTTTTGTATGACCCTGTCACGATGTCTTTGTACAAAATTGTACTGATTAACAACTATTGATGAACTATTGATTTTAACGTACAATTAAGGTACGTTTAAAACCCACAATGTTTCATAAAAACTTGAATTTGCAAATGGTCTTCGAGTAAAACGCAGAAAACTATCTTAGTTTTTAAGTACTATTAATAAAAAGTATATAACACATGATGTGCATTGCCATCGAAGCATACAAATTGTCATTATCTAAAGTAATGATGACACACATTACATCATTAAGAAAATGATTTCAGTAAGCACTGCAATTAATTGTTGCAAAAATTGGTAGAATGCAGTAAATTTAAAAAGGTCTTAAGCTATGCATAGTTAACATTTCGTCATCCAAATTTTACAATTAGGTGTTTTAGCATCAAGTGTTGATTAATTCTCAGAGAGCGTTTACATATTCTAGTTTTAACTATGTTGCATTGATTGGCTAAAGGGAACAAAAGCCCATGTTTAAATGATACCAATGTCACACGGTCACACCATCAAATGAGAAAATTTATTGAAAAGCGTCCAAAGTCATGTTGGGCTATGAATACCTGGATTTTGTCTCAGTTCAATTATCAAACTATTAACATGGATCTAGTTTTGTTTGGTACTCTTGTTCCAATGGCATTGAGACATATTGTATGTAGGAAAATCACAGCATAACAAAGGATTTACTTAAATATAATTCTCAAGATTCCATTTCCGTTGTCCATTTGTAATATAAGACATGAAATCCGTGCTACACCTTCCACATAGCGCGATATCTGAACAGTACCAGTTGTAAAATGAATTCCATCGCTAACATGAATAAGTTGAATATTTCCGTTTTATCCATTTCAATTATTGCTGTTCTATTGTTATATTTTAATCGAGGGTAAATATTTTAAAATTCATTTCAATTTTTGCTTACTGCCGTGCTAATTCCACGTTATCTTGTTCTATGTTCAATAAGTCGAATGAATCCAATTCAGGGTAAGAATAAGTACCAAACTCTGTTCATTTGAATGTTTTAATACAGTATATTCGACGCCTGTACTATAGTAGTTGTAAAATGCTGTTCTTATATTAGTGATAAACAAAAAAGATGAATTAAATATGGAAATTCCTCATACATGAATGTAAATGTGGAAGGAATAAAATGACATGCTAATTACAAATGTGTTCATAAATTACTTAAGCAGAACATGAATGGGGCATTCTGGGCAGTTGTTGCCTATTGAAAGTATAAACTTATTACCATTATGGGCATAGGCAAAAGACATTCTGTTATAGACACCCTAATCTAGGAACAACAAGATACTTGTACATGAACAGGGTGGCCACAGGTTAGGGAAGTCAGGGGAAAAAAGTGGTCATGGAAGTCAGGGAAATTTCTCATTGCAATTGTTATTTTATTTTTAATTATGACAAAAAAATTGATATGCATTAACGAGTAAGTTTTGGTAAGGGGATTTTGGATTTTAGTCAGGGAAAAGTCACGGAAATTGAAAATTTTGTGGCCACTCTGATAAAATGGAACAGACGTCAAAGTCCGACACACAGTATCTTCGCATGAATATACCATTTTAATAAACCATCAATCTTCATCATGCATCCTATAAACAATCAACAATATCCACTTTGCTCCACCATTTACTTACCTTATAGGTGTGCCCACGGTGCGGATGGATCATGGAACAGTTGCAACTACTCTGTTGGGGGTACTTCAAACGTACACCGTGGGCCGATCATCATCAGTAATTGTTTGTATCAGTCAGATCGAGCCATTTTGGAGATGATTTCGTGAACTAGTTGTCTAACCGTTAAAGCGACGCGCTTTTCAAAAGCCAAAGTCACGACTTTACACCACTTTTCTTGAATGCTGACACTCTTATTACTGCTACCGGTCACTAAAATTCAGGCAATCAGACGATTTATGAATTACCGGTATCGTTACTTTGTAGAATGTCCCATAATTTAAACGAAGACACGCCAAAGCGCTTAGCGTCTTATGGCGCTTTACCTAAACGCAGTTGTCCGTTGCACTCGGCAAGGGTCGCTCATAATAGCCTCATATATCCTGTTCTTCATAATTTTTTAAGTCGGCATGTGCTGATTTACACGAGTATACATTTGATATAAGAGAGATTTAGCAAGGCCACCTTAATAGATAAGGTAACCTTATCGTCACGTGACCGTTGTTATGCGCATGCGCGCAGTGACTTTTTCAAACGTCGATCATTTTATCGCAGCGTAGACACGATAAGCAGGGCGTT
>JAQGAO010004532.1:0-15016 GCA_034697705.1 Ommatoiulus sabulosus
AAGCACGAGAGAGAAAGGTATTACCATTTCAAGCCAAGACATACAAGCAAAGGCATTAAACATACACAACTATTTGTACGAAGGTGTGGATGACTGCCAGTTTAAAGCCTCCAACGGTTGGTTGGACAGATTTATTCATCGCCATAATATCAGTAATCGTGCTGTTACCAGTGTAGGGCAAAAAGTTCCAAAAAATGCAGGAGAATTAGCTCTGCATTTCATAGGTTACAACCAGAAGACTATAGCTGAAAATAAGATTCAGGCAGGAGCTGTAGGAAATATGGACGAAGTTCCTGTTTATTTGGATATGCCCCAAAACCGAACCTACGATTTCACTGGTGTCAAAACAGTGAAATGTAAGACAACCGGAAATGAAAAAATGCGGTTTACCATTGTACTGGCTGCTATGGATTCTGGGAAGAAACTGAAGCCTATTATAATCTTTAAGAACTTAAAGAACAAGCCAAAGGGGAACTTCCCAAATGATGTCGTCATCGAAGCCAAAATGTTGGGAACTATGGATGCAAAGATGATGCATACATGGAACCGATTAGTGTGGGCTACTAGGCCTAATGCATTGTTCAAGATCCCTTCATTACTTGTGATGGACAGTGCTCCTGCACATCTCAAGTTAGATGTAAAAAACTCACTTAAGCAGCACTACAACACCACTACTTCTATCATACCGGGTGGAATGACACCCCTGCTACAGCCACCTGATGTCGCCTGGAACCGATCATTTAAACAAGAAGTGAAAAAGCAGTGGAAAGACTGGTTAGAGTCTGGAGAGGAAGAATTGACTGCCAAAGTGAATCGAAAATGAGCCAGGTATCGTAATTACTGTACATACCGTATACCGGTATTTGAACTGGTACGCTGGGTATACGGTACCGTATGGTTTATTGTAATTTGTATTGTATCGTACCGGTAGCTATTAACTGGTAGCCACTTGGGTGTTAAAGGAATGGCATGAGCTAAACCCAGAATACATCACTGCTTCCTTTAAGTACTGTGGCATTTCCACACACAACCTCACCAACCTTCATACGAAACTTAGAGAGCATGTTCAGGTATCTGGCCAAACAACTGTGAATACCTCATCAGATACCTCATCGGATTCGGCGGCAGACGAGGCAACAGGCCTTACTGATGAGGAAAGGGAAGATGACAAGGTTTTGGACTCAAGAGCCAGGAACCAGCACCAGGAATGCTTAGAGAGATGAATGAAATGCAATGTACCAGTAATGTAATGTCAATTTTTAATAATTAAATGGGGGAAATGTAAATTATGATGTTCTTTTTTCCTATAAACTGGCATACCTCAGTTTATAATGACATACCCCCAGTATAGTGGCATGGACCAAAATTTGCAAAGAGATTTTTTGTTATCCCCTGGCTATAGTGTCATGTCGCTGTTTGCGCGGGAGACAGTATGGAGACCTTCGGCACTTTTTCTTAGGGCCTTCGAATACTGTTTCAGGTAGGCCTACCTGGATAATAATCGTGAGGCAACACACTGGACGAAGACAGTACATAGAATACAAATGAAGCCAAGCCCATATCATATCGAATCGTACCGCACCACATCGTGTCATAGGACGTATTTAAGTGTTTTTTAAGCACTGCCACATGACGGGTTAGTCATTTTTTGATACCAGAACATGAAAGGTGCCGTCACCGAGTCGGCGTACTGGTATTACGAATACTGCAATGAAGACCACGTTTGTCTCGGCATCAGAAAGGAGGATATAATTAGCTAAAGAAACCATTACAAATTTCATACAGATAAGATCAATTTCAATTAATTATAATACATAGTTTAGAACAGGTATGCACTTTACAAATCATGCGTTTTAGGCACATTGCTTGAAAGCTGAGAATTTGAGAAGTTGACAATCTGGGCAAATATCAATTTTCCAGGACCATGGAGGCCTGCATGCCAGGCGCATGAATACAGACTACGCATGGTTAAGGTAGCAAAATTTTAAGGTAAGGCAAGGAAAAGTAAGTTACAGGTGCAACGATTCCCTAAGCGCAACTATTTTCTCAGAGAGGTAAGGTAAATCGGCGGTCCCGGAGAGTTGACATTTAATTGCCAACAATCTATCTGCTATAGCACAGAAAAAGTAAGGGTTCCATTTTCATCAAAACATTCCCATCCCTCGTTTCTGAAGCTATCACTTGGTCCACCTCTTTTTATAACATATATGCAATCATGCATTCAAACCAATTCAGTAGGCCTACCTTAGAGTAAAGGACAAAACATTATAATAGCATTTGGCAGGAGACCTGGTCACAGTCGTGGTACACTGTACCAGTTTGTTGGCGTTGGTCAGGCTACAATCCGAATTTTTATATGGAAAGTTACGTTAGATAAACAGTTGTTAAATTGTGATTTGGGGTTTGTATTACTATAGACAGATCTGCCTATTTTGACGGCATCAGCCCATTGCCATTTATATTTAGCCTTCACAATTTGCAAACAATTCTTTTCTCTACGACCATATATTCGTAGGTAAAAAAAAGTATGTAATAAAGTTGCATGTTATTCATTACACTGGATGAATTCATTTTGATTTGCGTTCGTTAAACAACCATATAATGTAAAACATAGAACGTTCAAGGCTCTCCGACCGATACGGAATCTATTAGGTCTAACATATATGTTTATCAAAATTGCGCATTAAAACTACAACCTACATCATAATGTAAATGATAACAAGCTCGATTAATAGTAAAAATATGAAACTGAACAATACCTTTATTTTAGTTCCAACATAAATAAGCAATTTCCAAAAATTCCATAAACGAAACGACCAAACAACACAACTCCGCCATATGCACAACCACAGTGGCAGTGTATCAACAACTGAATTCCCAAGAAATGGACTATGGTTATGCGTAAAGAATGACCTAATTTCACTTACTACAGTAAAATTTATAAAAAATAATCAGCAATTCATACATTTTTAAGATAAATTATGAACCAATATTCATAATTGATATTATATTGAGTAATGTTTACTATTAATAATTTAATGTAAAGTAAATAAAACGGTACTTCATGCGCGATCTCATTAAGATAAATTGGCCTTGTTAGTTGGCGACATTGCTAAGCTCTTGACTAGTGTTACAAAAGATTTGGATACACAACATTTATGATCCGTTTCCGGCGTTTGAGCATGCGTATTATCGCAGTAGGTATTTAACCGCTGTGCAATTAACTTAAAACATTTTATATTTTGACGTTCAATTGAATGACAAATGCTCTAATGGAAAATATACAGTAGTTATTTCTTAATACATACTACATAGTATCATAATTCAGATAATAAATAAAAATTTAGCACAAGTTTATTACTTTCATAATTATGATATATTTATATAGATAATTATATGTTTAATATGAATATGTGAATGTTTTAAAATGCATAAAAATGATATTTATATGAATACATGTATAATACAAACTAAGAATGGTATTAATCTACCTAGTATAAATCTGCGCAAGCTCAGTTGCCGGAAACGGATATAAATGTTGGGTATCAAAACTGCTATGATTCCTGCATTTGTGTAGAATACAAAAGAACCAAAAGCACAGTGCCTAAGCTGTTACCGAATTTGAACGAACTTTTTACTGGTTGTCGTGGGAGAAGTTGGATGTATTTGTGCATAAACGGTATCAAACACTAAACATAGTGCTTTAACTCGACTTACCTATACATGTACGTGTTGGCAATGGCCAAGCGCGCTTGAAGAATCAAGACTATATAACCACCCCGTGGACGGACTCTTCCTGTTGCAAAACACCTACATGTAGGCGATACACTACGTTTAGTCACATGGATACTGTGCTCTCAGTATGGTGATAGTTGGGTAGAGGACGCGTGTACCGTATACTGTAGCATCTTATAATTATTATAAACTACAGGCGTGCGTGTAACGAAATAATGACGACGAAAAATGTGTTTGTAACCGTAGGAACAACTTCATTTGACAATTTGATTCAAAATTTAAATAGCCCAGCTGTGCAGCAGGTAGTGTAAATGCCGAAATTTAACTATGGGCACTGCTTTTCAAAAATGTTTATACAAAGTAATTTTATCTATTTAGGCCCTTTCCAACCTTGGATTTGGTAACGTTATATTACAGATTGGAAATGGCACTTGCATACCAAAAAAATCACCAGACTGCAATATTCAGGTGGAATTTTTTAGACTAAAAGATAATATCAAACAAGAAATGGATAATGCTGACCTAATAATCAGCCATGCAGGTAAATTGCATACATATTTTCTATATGTGGCTAACAATTTTATGCTGGTGTAGTTCAGTTACAACTGAAATTGACGACTAAAATAGTCCTGACTAATTTAGTCGTTAATTGTAGTATTGGTTGCTTGATCAGAATAAGTATTCGTCGAATGAAATTTTTAAACATGACTAGAATAGCTTCGGAGCAAGGCTATTTTTTCGAATTTTCGACATTTTTACAGATTGTCAAATTTTTTGACAGTTTGGTCTAAAGTTTGGCAAAGATTTTCAACAATTTGGTAAATTGTGAAATATTTCACAAATTTTCAAAAAAGTTGCTAAGTTGTCAAAAATTAGCAAAACTGTCAAAATTTGCCGAGATAATCTTCCGGTTACATACATAGAAACGGAGTTAGACAATTAATCTTTTTATATAATGTACGACTAATGACTTACGAATATTAGTCTTGATAATAAGGACAAATTGCAGAAATAAATAAAACTGAACTAGGTTATACATGTATGACAGCCTGACATTTACTTGGAAACAAAATGGCACATCCATTTGAATCAGGTTTCTCAAAATACAGTACAGAAAGAAAAACATTTAATATCAAATAGGTGCTGGAAGTATATTGGAAGCTTTAGAAGCTGGAAAACCCTTGTTAGTTGTAGTAAATGAGGATTTGATGGGAAATCACCAAATAGAAGTTGCTAAGAAGCTTTCGGAAGAGCAGTATCTGTCATACTGTACTTGCAGGCAAGTAAATAAATTACGAAAACTAATGTACTAGTATAGCCTACTAAAGCCCCGTACACACCGAAGAAAAACCGCAAATGGCAAATCACATTTGTCCAAATTTCCTGATTTCCACAAACCAGATTTGTAGAAATGGAGCGTACACCCCCAAAAAAATTGTACAGAGAAAACGTAGCAGTTGATAGACTATCACGTGAACGCGTTCAGGCATAACCATAGCAACACAGTATACAGTGATAGCAATTTCCACACTAGCAGCGCAACCGTTAAACGATTTGTGGTTTGTCTCCTTTCATTCAATTTCAATTACAAAAACAAAATTCATCTCTTTAGAACGGACTAGTGATCCGCAACACTATGGACCCCAGCATCATCAATAAATTGGATTTTCCTCAGTTTGAGGCTATCCTTAGGTAATCCATTCCAATACCGGATCGCTCGTGGAAAGAACAACCAGTAGAACGCATCCGTACGAGCACGGTGCTCCTTCATTGGGTTAGTATGATAACTTTGACCGCCACGACAGTTCCCATTCCTGAGAATGGAGCATGGTAGTTACGCTGTACAATTTCTACATCCTGGACAAGACCCATTCTAAAAGGATTCCAAATAGGGCAGCAGTATTCCACAAGAGGCCGTACCAGTGTCTTTTGGGCAGTCACGGAACACTCCTTTCATGTACAGACGCTCCACGGGAGAGACAAATGGCACAGAACACGAGCCTGCGCTTGTAAACGAATCGTAGGCAACGTGTCACTCACCTGTGTTCTTTTGGTTTCACGGGTTAAGATGGGTGTGGCTTCATCTTAGTGATCACCTCAACCAACAGGGCGGCACTGCAGTATTGTCGGCACCCAAAAAAGCGGCGAGTGCACCTACTTATATTAAGTATATTGTGCAAATGGCAAATAAAAACGTGAAATTCGATTTGTGATTTGTCAAAATGCCGCTTTCTACAAACCGGGACAACTTTTTTCATTTGTCAGTTTTCCTTCGGTGTGGACAGGGCTTTGGAATGATAATTCAACATAAAATTAAATAAGGCTTTTACTTCCAGCAGAACATTAGAAGCTACGTTGCAAATGCTTGATATCTCAGCACTAAAACCATTTCCTAAAGGAAACAGAGATGCTTTCACAGGGTTTTTGAACAATGTTATGGGATTTAATTAAACAACTCATTGGTAATATTTGATGGTGGTTATATCTACTTTTATTTGCGCATGTTTCCATGAAAATATCGAAAACAAGTACATATGAACATTTAACAGTTTAACAACTTTTTTATGTTATATTTTACTTGCAGTTATGGAGAATAAACATAGAAGCAAACGACTGTTCTGAAATGGTGAAACATTTCAAAACCTACTAGCCGGAGTAGATTTTCAAAAATAAAATCAGTAAAAAAAGCCCCCATAAAATTAGTAGCAGCCAAACTGGCCGCTTACTAGATCACAACTAAACTGAACATCACTTATCAGTTATAATTCAAAAATAAGGAACATTTCAAACTTCAAGGCGTACCACCAAATTGGTCCCCTGATCTAGGAGTCCCACAGAAATACACCTGCTTATGTAATGCTATGACACAAATACATAATAAACTGGATTTGATAATCACTTATGACTGAATCATACAGAATTAAGATGTGAAAAATGATGAATATGTTAAGAGATTTACAGGGCATTAGTGCTGGTATTAGAAGCGACGCATATTGTTCATTCCTTTGTAAGCATCAAATCTATCAGAACCATAAGAGCTTCCACCTGTACCCATACCCACCATGTTCCCCGAACCTCCACCTGAAGATGAATCAAACATTGTTGATGGTGGCTGGGAAAGCAAAGACTGGCCCATATTCATGCTTTGCTGGCTTCTACCCCCTGACCCACTTCCCATTCCACTTCCCCATCGGTCGCCTTGACCTCCATCTGACCTTCCCCAAGACTGGCCTTCTGATTTTCTATCACTGCCCCAGTTATCCCTTGACTGCATTCCTCCTCCACTGGAGTAAGGCTTCGAACCACCTCCTCGGCTATCCGACTGGGAAACATTGCCATGCCAAGAACCCCCACCCCTATCAACTACATAGTTCACACTTCCTGACATACCTTTGCCAGAATCAAACCTATCATTACGGTCACGATTTACTCCATGATGGCCCCTCCTGTCTTGAGGCGTCTTCCAATCTTCTTTAGACGTGGGCCGAGATTGACCAATTGTGTCGTTCCCATCTCGAAAAGACATCCCACGGTCATCTCTGCTATGACCTCGCAGATCAGTGTCACGAGGCAAGTTGCCCCGATCAAAGCGTTCACTTCGACTTCCCCGATCATGAACCGATGAGTCGCGACTACTATTAAATAAATAAAAAATGCACGTTAAAAATATTTAGCATTTCAACAATGCCAAATCAGATAATTCAATGAAATTCATTAATTATTTACCGTGAAGAATTGGAAACAAAGGGGCGCTTCCTATCATCAAAGTCTGAATCCCGACCACCACGAAAATTATCAAAGGTACGCTTTACTGGTCTTCGGTGATCATCCACTCTGCTACATAAAAGTTGTTCAGTTAGTGAACTGACAATAAATAGCAAGCCAATATTCAGTTTGAAAATATTAGCCTTGTAAAAGTAAAAGATAAGTTTGTCAAGATAATGAACCTCAACCGTTCTCTGCGCCTTAACTCTTCCCGTTCCCTTTCAATGCGCTCTCTCTCCAGTCGTTGTTTTTCCCTTTCCAGCCGCAAAACTTCAGCTCTTTCCCTCTCCAAGCGTTCTCTTTCAATTCGGAGTCGTTCCCTTTCTCTTTCAAGCCGTACAGCCTCCTCACGCTGCTTCCGTTCAATTTCCCTTTGACGAATGACGTCTTGTCGCCTGCGGCGTTCAGATTCCCGCAGTTCTCGCTCCTCCTCACGCTGTCTCTGACGTATTCGTTCAGCCTAATGATACGAAATAGTTGCAAATGCTTTTAAATGAAAGCCCAATTGATTATTAGCAATAAACTAAAAACTTACCCTAATCCTATTAAAAGTTAAAGTGCTGCGGTGGTCACGTATCATAGTTGGTCTTCTGTAAAATGGCCGTCTAAAAGTGGATGTTGTCGGTACTCGTCTGAATGGAAAATGTCCATATCCACCATCTCTACTGGTTCTGTCACTACTTGAGCGTCGACCAGTGGAGCTATTGCGAGGGCGATGTACCTCTCGCTTTCCTTTGTCATCATCCTTTTTAGGGGATTTTTCTTCTAGAAAATACGTTGTTTTTTTCCCACTTTTAAATCTACCATTGTCTTTTATACTAGCTAAATAAAACCATTTCTGATAACATACCTTGAGCATTCTGAGTTGATGCATCCTTTTCCTTTTCAGATCCTTCTACTTTCACTTCAGCACTATCTTTTTTCTCAGATGAAACTTTATCAGGGACTTTTTCATCATCTTTTTCTTTATCCTTCTTTTCATTTTCTAAAAAAAGCACACACAATTTTATTCGTTTATTTGATATTGCCAAAGGTAAGTTATACATTTGTTTTTTTGCGAAGGATACCAACTTTCATCAGATTTTTTCTCTACTGAATCTGCTTCCTTTGTTGCTGTGACAGGTTCTTTTTTCTCTGGCACTTTTTTGGCAGGTACCACAGCTTTGACATCTTTTCGTCGACTAGGTCCAATGGGTTCAGCTTTAGCCTGTACCAATAAGCAAATGCTTTAATCATGAACATATCAAATGAGAACAAACATACATTGCAAATATTATATACATATGCCATCCAGTTTTTGGCAACCATTTTACAGGCCCACACATTATTAGTAGTAAAAATAATTACCCTTTCGACAGATATCATACGACCATGCAGTTCCGTTCGATGTAGATACTGTATACATTTTGATGCCTCCTCAACAGTTGCCATTGTGACGAATCCATAGCAGCGAGAGACTGAAGATCGTGCATTGGAAACTATTTTGGCTCCTATAACCTGGACAGATATAACATTTACAGGTAGTAAAATCGCCAAATCCATGGGCAGAAAATAAAATTAAAAGTACCAACTGAATCATTCAATAAATAAACAAACTACAGGTGTAAGCCATCAAAATTCAGGGTGAATTTAACAATGTTCTGCCATTAATAGAATGTACATTACAGCAATATTAAAACTAATATTTCAACATAAATAACATTTATAGATGTCCTAAGCATATACATTTTAAACTGCATTTTATCATTGCTACATTAAAACTCGGATGTCATACAGGGTTCAGTATTAATCACAGGGAATCTAATCTCGAGGCTAAGGGTACTTTCATAACACGACTGGTTTTCCGGTAACAGGCTACTGGTCTGGTCTGCACTAGCGCCACAAGCTGAATAAGAATTACGCATGCGCTTAAATGAAGCCGAGCGCACAGAAAGCCTAGCCGCGCCAGGCTGATTTTGCAAGCTACAAGCAGCTTACAATCGCCAGTTTCATAAATGTTTCCAGACTTGATTTGTGAAAATCGGAAAGCAGATTGTAAGACACAGAGTGGCACACGGATCACTTTTAGCCAAAAAGTAGAGGCCATGCGCAATAGGCATGCTAAGAGAGCGCGCGCAAATTACTAGGCCTACTGCTTTTGTCTTGGCGGCTCGGAGCTAGCATTGAGGAAAAGGTAAGTTTAGAATTAGTATCTAACTACTGTATCTTAACTTTGATTATTTTTTAAACATAAGTTGGCACTGGCACGATGGATGAGGGGTTCTGCTGGTCACCAACAGGTATTGAATACGTTTGAGATGATATGAAATGTCCCACAAGGTGAAACTGGATAGAAGAAGCATGTGGAACTGGCACAGTAGCGTTATTTGGCTTGCTATTGGCAAAACTAACAAATTATCTGATGAAATATCAAAATAAGATACCAAACATTAATGCGCATGTGCAAGAATTTTGCCACGGTTTGTTGCACCTTGTACAACGCAATTGAACGCATGCAGTGGCGCCACCAAGCAGTCTGAAGATCACGATGATACCAGTCATGTTTTGAACGCACAAGTTTGAAAAAACGGGAGCTGGAAACAAGCAGGTATGGCCAGTTTTCCTGTTACTGGAAAACCAGTCGCGTTATGAACGTACAGTAAGGAAGGAAGTCCTACTGTAATTAATAAGAGTTTATATTGGAAACTCACCTTCCCGTGTTTGCTGAATAAGGCCTTGAGGTCTGTAGCTCTCGTAGTTGATGATAATCCAGTTACCCACAAGTTCTTTGCACTAATTGCAGGACGAGCAGTTTTTGTTCTTTCTATTAAAAGATTTTTTAAGGATATTAAAAATAACGCACAGATCACAACATGTACAGAAATTATTCCAAAATGACTTGCCTGCATTCTTTCCATCTTTTGTATTTGCAGTAGTGCTGCAAGTGAAGCAAGAAATTAAAATTATTCAAAACTGACTAAACTTGGCTATTCGGTCTCCATTATAATTGTGGAAAGTGACGCTGCCCTTTTTGACTGCTATTGTGTACATTTTGCAAACCCCTTAATTCAAAAGAAGCGACTGCATAAATCCTTGTCACCCATTCAGAATGAAGTATTTTTTTTTAGATTTCAATAATGTGCTGAATTTTTTGCCCAATGCGCGGTTGTGGTTGTGCAGAGTGGACCCTCCTTAATCTCCATATCGATCTTCGCACTTTCTACTTTTGCCAACTATGATATTTTACAGTAAAAAATTACTAGCAAACTCCAGCCTTCTTCAATGCTGCAGAAGTTGTGGAACAATGCCACGGTCAAAGGTTGAATAAGCTGACCCGTGAAAAGATAATGACAGCTTCATTGACGTGCTGCTAACTTAAAATGTTGGGAGGACAAGACACTCGCAATCGCCTGATTTAACATTTGGATTAGCGCTTAAGACAAAATGGCAACTGTTTGGGAAAGGTGAGAACCAACCTTTTGGCCTTGTTAGTAGCAGAGACTGCAGATTTATCCTCTTCTTGCTTTCCTCCCTTGGCAGGCGATTTAGTCTCGCCTTTTTCCGAAGATGGGGGTTTGGTTTTATCATTGGTTCCACCTTCGTCACCTTTGCTGGTGGCAGGTGCTTTCTCAGGAGAAGATGTACTTTTAGTATCTCCTTTCTTCTGTCCTTCCTCAGAAGGCTTCTTAGCACTCCCAGACTCCTTTTTGGAGTCAGTTTCCTGCTCGCCATTTGTTAGACTTTCCTTTTCATCAGTAGTTGCTTGTCCAGAAGATGTCATTTCAGAATCTAAATCTCGCTGAGCATCCTCCACATGCACGATAAGTGATCCATGGTCTTCACCTTTGGAATTGCTTGAGCTATCCGTATCAGCGGTACATTTCACTTTCGATGAATTTGCTGAGCTATTCTCGTGACTGGGCAAGGCACTAGATGTATTTCCCTCAGACCTTTGGTTTTCTTCTCCACTGCACTCTTTCTTGCTCTTCACATCGGTGATATCAACTATACAAAAGTAATCTCCACTTAAATAACCCACCCCTGATATCTTCTTTTACACCCAACGATTTCATTGTGGACATATGAATCCCCATGCTAACTCAGCTGAAATTCAACAACATTACAGAAACTGTTGACAAAAGTAATAATACGGAATGGGATTTGTCCATCAAAGAGCATCAGTATGCAACAAAGTTTGTGCATCCACGTGAATACAATAAAATCCACAATACAGGGTGCGTGTGCAATGCCAGAGGACCATTAGTTTTCTCACTAGCCACCTGAGATAATCATTTTGCCAGAAAAAGATGTTTGCAATGTTCAGTTTCCACCATGTTGCAGCTTGCATGCTGTTTGTTGCCAGTTCCAGATGTTGCAAAACATGAACAATGTCATTGATTTTTTTTTCGCCTAATATGCATGTCTTCAGTCTTCATTTACCAGAAGTTTCGATTTTAGAACTAGATTTTTGGTGCATTGACATCAAAAAAAGTTATCTTCACTGATGACACAGTTATGTCAGAAAGGTGACGTTTAGTAGCATTTGTGAGAAAACGAAGCTTAACGATAGTACACAAAAAGATCAACACGTGATCCACTTTAAGCAATGATTTGAAGCCTCCATCAATTTTCTTCTTTAGTCAATGTAAAATGTTGCTTCATATTGCAGCGTAGTTGTTGTGAATAACTGGCCATTGCCAAACTGCGATGATGAGATGATGGCGGTAACATTAACAGTCTTCAGATCCTGATTTTCAATTGGCAAAACTTCTTCAGATATTTAAATTCCACAAGTCATTTGAAAAATGAAGGTAAGATGGTCTATGCAGAAGACACCAAAATCACAATGCTGTCAGTCATATCTTCAGTATGTTGAAATTGATGCAATTCACTTGTCCAGATTATCATGAAGTAACGTCCTGTTTGCAGAGTTCCGAATGGCTAGTGTTAAGTTCCCAACAGATTGCAAGATGGGATCATAGGTTTTAGCTTGCATGCACACTGCACCCCAATCATGTAAATTTTGCACAAAGATGAGACCAATAGGCCTATCATGTCGATTCTTCCACGATAAGAATGGCCAGTACAGATGACTACAATTTATCTACCCAGTAATGTCACATACAGTCTTAATTAACTCCGGCACAAGTTGAATTTGCTCTAACACGAAATTCATTTCAAGAAAGCTACACTCCAAATCTGACATTGGAATTTATGAATTTCATGTTCATAGGCCCCAAAAAACTAGTCTTGATCAACTTTCTACAATGTGATATCATGTCAAACATGACATACAGCCTATTATTTTTTGCCAAGTAAGAAAGTAGTATATTTAACACTGTTACCTTGTTCCTCTTTCTCCCCAGTAGCAACATAATCCTAGAAAATAAAGTTTTAATAAAATTAATCCAGTGAAAAATAAAATTATGACCAAGCTCACCAAAAGGCAAAGAGATTTTACCTCATCAATTAACAGCTTATCGCCTTCCTCAATAGATATATCAATAGCATCTTCCCCACCATCAGTTGTTTCCAGAACCTGAAAGAACTAGCAGAAATTTCAATTTATGATGCAACTGATTTCAAGGGTTAATTTTAGAATTCATCAGACAAAATTGCGAGTAAGTTTACCTTTTCATCAATTCTATCATCATCTGAATCCATTTTTTCATCATCGTCTAAAACTAGATCATTTTGGGATTCATCCACATTACTATGAGTTTCAGATTCATCATCTCTTGCCAGTTTTTCTAAAATATATCCAGTATTAATTTTTGACTGAAGATGTAACAAACGTTTTTCAAATTGAAGTGATGAATTTTAAAATATTCCCAACTTTGTACTTACTATTAGTGCGCTTGGACGGCTTTTTAACGGGAGTGAATTCCGTAACTTCAAAAACATACTCATCAGGGTCATGACCATCTTTCTGCAAAGCCTATTAACAAAAAAGTGTTGCATTGGGTCGTCAATCAATTTGAATTCTTTCCCCCCAAACTTTAGTGTTGCATTGGGTCGTCAATCAATTTGAATTCTTTCCCCCCAAACTTTAGTCAAAAACTTTGCCTTGCCAGGGCACAAAAAAACAATACATAAAAATGGGAATGTTTAGTATCTGACGGTGTGATTTTGATCACTTAGGAGTGAATTCTGTGAGATCATGCTGCATGCATACATATCGCACATACAACGTGCAGGCAGCACTACAGAATTTAAGTGAAAAAATTAACGAATGCTACCACATTGTATTATTCTCCTTGTGGAAAATGCAGGAATGTATGACGCATCTAATGTTGCCTGAAAGATGTTTGTATTATGGTCAATTGCAGTGAATTCGTACAATGAGGACACTATTATTGTATGTGCAACAGTGGCAGCACTGGTTACTGCACGTAAGTTTCATGGAGGTGGGCAAAGACCTTTAAGCTGCCCATTAAATATTAAAAAGTACTGTAATGCATTTAATGGACCTGGATTTTGAGAATTGTTGGATATAATTTAGGCATTGGCTCTTCATGGACTGTTCATCATTCACTGGCAAAAAGATGCTGTTCATAGATGCAGATTTCAAACCCCCAGTCAGCTATCCTGACTGTAATTTCCACAATAGTTCCATGTGAATGCTCGGATTGTTGGGTTGGGCTAGTTTTTAACTTTTGGCCTATTACTGCAGATGGAGGACTAAACACCAACATCAGGGATGTGCCACAGTCATTTGAGACTATCTTTAAAATTATGCCATGCTTCTGTAAATGGTAGACGCACACTGGCATCCATGCTACAGCTAGGACCGGATAGTGGCATTTGCATGTCTCGGCCAAGTCGAATAAAAATAAAAAAAATGTGCTTAACAATGCGACTCAAAGACATGGACAGTTTGCATCTGCATTCTCATTAATTGTTTGAGACTTTCCGCATTTGATATGATGTAAATCAGTGCACAGTAGGCTACACATATTTTGAGAATGGTCTCTCACCGCTTTTTAGGTGGCTTTGTATTTGCAGCGCCACATGGATTATTTCGATTAGAACGGAAATTTAGCCATGCTCAAAGTAACCCTGTTCAGTCAATGCTGATGGCTAAACACCTATCTCATTGGCTTCCATGTTTATATACGATAGATATGTCATAGTACACTAGGCTAATGAGCACTAGTGTACTACCATGTGGTTATCTTTACCTAATACATTATCTGGCATGACTGAGGGCGAGTTTCTACATCTATGAAACCAGGGCGGCGCTGCAGTTTTTTTTGACGCCCAAATATCAAAGATGCCGGCATGTAGTGAGTATACCAGTATGATCACATGTTTTTGTCATTAGAAAATTGCCCTTCGCTTGCAATCGCACGTGTCTATCGCTTGATATTGGGTTAAGATAATATCAGGGTAGCACACTAGTGTTCATTTTCTTAGTATACATGTATAACTTATCCATACGGATATTTAGTTTCACAATTTACAGGGTTGCCAGTTTTTTTATAGATTGGTCTTGCCTGACTTTTCCTGACTTTGCCTGACCATTATGGCAATTTTT
>JAQGAO010004533.1:0-15013 GCA_034697705.1 Ommatoiulus sabulosus
CGCGGACGCGCAAATTATGGAATAAAACACCGTTGTGTTTCAACCACTTCAAACGGCTCTTTTCCTGCACCCTTACAAAGTTAAGTTTTGGTCAGGGAATTTTGGATTTTAGTCAGGGAAATTGAAAATGAAAATTTTGTGGCCACCCTGTAAGAGGGCTCAAAGGCTTTTGGGCGTTAACCATCCAAATGCTACTAATCGAGGAAAAATCGAAAAAGTATGGAAATACGGAAATGTTAAAGCATCTACGCGAGGGTCTCATTACTCGGAAATTATCGCTAGCTTAGCATCGAGTCGTAAATTAATAAAAATGTCAGAATATTAAGCATTATGGGCTCCTTGTGGTGAATCAGTTAATTAGGTGGCACGTGTAAATGTAGTATGCCCATTAGAGATACTCAAACAAATGCGTTGCGATATCGCACTATTGGTGGTTTATGGTGATTTTCGAATTTCTTATAATTATTAAATATAACCATTTTCGCGATTTGGTAATTTGGTAGCAAATCCCGAAGGTGTGAATGATTGTTTGAATACCTCTAATGCGGTGGTATTTCAACTGCGTCAGGAGAATTCAGAAGTCAAATGGCAAAACCAACTGATGGTGAGGCAACCTCTTTCTGAAATTTTCGAAACTGCATAATTGCTAAGGACGTATTTGAGCGTCTGTGAGTACCCTTTTTCTCAAAGTTAAATCCCTATGAGCAGCCCTGCCTATGAGGCAAAGATGCCCATTTTCCGAAGAAAAAAAAGTTGAGACTTATAAGAAATAAATATCGTCTTGAGAGAGTCTACCTCATCTCGACTTGTTACTTTCAAAATTTCTAGCGTTGTATACTTGTAGTTATAGGATTTAGCATCATTCCATTAGCTTTCATACTTTTTAAATTTATTATGGTCTATAAAAATGCTATTTTATTCTATTTTGACAAGATTAAGTGAAAATACTTTCCGTCCTTAAGTAGTAAATATTGGGTTTTAGCACAAAAGGAAATTTCGTGAAATTCTTCGATGACCTAGCTTACTTGTACACTGCCCACTTCCCGTGATTCATATGTCTGACTTAGGAATACAACTTACGCATGCTGAACATGCTCATCTACGCGCTGGCATCCTTTGCAGCTTGTAGCCGGCAATATAAATTGGCTTGTTTGCTATCAAATAGGCTTACCTGCTCCATTTGCAGTTTTCTGCTTTCCAGTAATTTGTTTATTTTGTTGAGTTATGTTCCCCTGTGGATGAAATGATTTTTTAAAATTTTGTACACAGCTTTAGCATTAATTTATGTCAGCTTGCGCGGATAAACAAAATTTATGGGGAGATTAATAGTTGTTGCGCGCATATATCAACATTTAAGTCCAATTTTGTCATCTTATAGTTTAGACCTAGCATTTATTTTTAAGTTTAAAGAAAGTGCAAGTACAAGTGAGCGTTAAAGTTTATGCTCTTTATCTAGACCAGATATTGAATAAAATTGAACGACACTTTTGGTAGCAGTTATAGGCAGCGTGCCTATATCATCTTCCAGGAGATAGTAAACCATATGTCAAACATTCATTTGAGTGGGCTGTGGAAATATTAAATTGTTGTCAGCACTTTGTCTTCTTGCTAATAATATATTATTGTTTAAATATACTGTATATTATTTTATTAATGCTGTACCTAAATAGCGTTGTTTGTACGCGCTGCCTTGAAAAGGATCACTGTTACCTGTTTACTGTTTTAAGTCGCTTAAAACTTGGGAACTACAGTATATTGCTTTGATATAATGACAACAACCATAATTATGATGATTTAACTTTCAGAAAAAGGCAATCCTGGATCGGTACCAGCTCTCTACAGTGGTACAGTAGCAGAGTTCACCAAAGCAGACACTGTAATTTTCCGCATGGATCTTTATAACCAATCTTCATCCAAAAGGTTGTACTCCTTCAAACGAACGATTAAATATGATTCCAAATGGCTAGATAGTGAGTACTTGTGTACTTCATTAAATAAACTTGATTTTTCTAAACGTTTAAAGACATACTGTAATTAGACATTTTACGTTTCTTTGACAACTTGCATTTTCATTCCAGAACCAAACTTCGTAGGGTCTTACGAAATAGGAGAATACGTTTTCTTCTTCTTTAGAGAAACTGCTGTGGAATACATCAACTGCGGCAAAAATGTTTATTCTAGAATTGCGCGAGTTTGCAAGGTAATTGTGATGGAATCAACCCATGCTCAGATTTTTCCGAATGACTGTTATGGCCCACTTAATAATTATGCGAATTTCCTTTAATCTTACAAGATGGATACTGGTGGAAAGAACATCCTTCATCAGAATTGGGCAACGTTCCTGAAAGCACGTCTGAACTGTTCCATTCCTGGCGAATTTCCATTTTACTTTAATGAGATCCGTAAGAATCGTTCTTGGATGTACTTGCAATTTTTTGACATTCCAAATGATGAACATTTCACGAGTTATTTTATGCATTTTACAAATTACAGAAAGTGTTTACAAGATGCCCGATAATGACACAAAATTTTACGCTGTCTTTACAACATCAATGTAAGTTTACTCGTAGTCAACTGCAATTAGCCTGAATGTTTAGAGAGTATAGTTTGCCCCAAATAAAATTTTCGATTTATTTTAGGAATGGGTTGATGGGCTCAGCTATTTGTACATTTGATATAAATGATGTACAAGAAACATTTAATGGAAAGTTTAAAGAGCAAGCAACCTCATCATCAGCATGGCTGCCAGTGCTAAGTAGCAAAGTTCCTGAACCCAGGCCTGGACAGTGTGTCAATGATACACAGACACTTCCCGACACAGGTAATGTGCACAATTTATCAAAATGAAGGTTTGCAGAAAGTACTGCTTAAGGGACACTTAAATTGGGGATTAATTAAAATAGGCGTTAAGAGTTACTGGAAAATTCCTTAAATCTATTGGTAAGTTCAAATGTGTAAGAATCAATGTGTTCAATTAGGCTAAAGCATGTATAATAGTTACAATGAAATTTGTTTTCAATTTGGAATCATTTATTTCGATATCATATATTGATTAAAAAGATTTTTTTCCAAGAGATGCATCTATGAAAATTCAAGAAAAATAAATATGAATAAAATTGGAAGCTGCTTAATTTATCTTATTTGTTTATAAAGTTGATGCAATTGCACTTGTTTTTACATAAGTCGCCTAAGCAATTAAGATCTGCTTGTACCCTGCTATAATTTATTTACATTTTTTTTTTGCTTTATAGTTCTGAATTTTATAAGAGGACATCCACTGATGGATAGCTCCGTACCCCATGCTAACAATAAGCCAGTTTTTTTCAAGCGTGATTTGGTCTTCACTCATCTTGTTGTCGATAGAATTGGAAATTATACGATATATTACGCTGGAGCATGTATGTGTTTTCATTCAGTTTCAATTTCAAACATCTCAACTTTAAAAAAATCGTAATTATTAAATATTATTTTTGATATCTAATAGATGACGGAAAAATCTACAAAATTGTCGAATGGTATGATAGAAGTGGGGAATCGCATTCTAATCTGTTGGATGTATTGGAAGTAATGACTCCAGAAACCATCAGAGCATTACAAATTTCTAGCAAGGTATGTAATATAAGCTTGACTTATTGATTCGATACTATCCAATTGGTAAAATATAACACATTTTAAATTAATATTGATGTTTTTCAATTTTTAATGTTAAAGCACAAGTCATTGTATGTGGTGTCAGATACACGGATTAGGCAAGTGGAATTGGCTATGTGCACAGCTCGCTATTCTAGTTGCTTGCAATGTGTACAAGATCCCTATTGTGGATGGGATGTAGAGCATTCAAAATGCCGTCCATATAGACCAGAGTAAGTGCATTGCTTTGGAATGTTTTAGTCTGTTTCCCATTCCATTATATTAATTAATGCCTAACTGTCTTTAAAACTTTTCAAACAGTCTATTACAAGATGTTACCAATGCGACCTCTCGATTATGCGACAACTGTAAGTACATATTTTTTGTAAATATATTTATATTTATTGTATGATGTTGTCAGAATAATAAATTGATTGAATAATGATTGAAAGAATGCTGTTTAGTAAAAAAAAGACTTGAAGTGCAATGTAATTTCATGAATTCTCGTTTTCTGTTTGCATACAGGCATAAAAAATAAGCCAATGCACGTGCACTGGGGACAAACCATTCATTTGGGCTGTGCTGTAACGACGCCAGTATCTCTAACACCAGCTCCCGTTAGGTGGTTTCATGCCAGGAGTAGGGATGGCGTCAACCCAGTTTTTTATCGACCTGACAAATACATTGAAACTTCTGAGTATGGCTTGGTTGTTTTGTCTTTGAACGAAAATGATAGTGGACGATACGATTGCAGAATGGGTGCTAACACTCTCTGCAGTTTTAATGTGACTGTCAACACGAGTAAGTCTACATAATGTGGTAAAATATAGACTAAACAAATGCTGATTTTATTTCAATGTTGAATGTTTGCTCTTAAACAGAATCTTGCAGTGCGCCGGATGAACTGCAATACAGGAAGATATATTCCGATTGGTGCAAGGAATTTGAAAAATATAAAAATTTAATGCAAAAGTGGGAGACTAAGCAGCTTGTAAGTGATGAGTTGTATTTCCTTGAAGAAAAAAAACCAAATGTATTATTTACTCTATAGTGCCCTTTTCTACCTGACTGCATAAAATATTGTTTCGTTTGATTTATAGTCCTGTCAAAGACAAACGAACCAAAATCTTCATCCAAATGATGTGACGATACAGAAGAGTCCATTTGTTTGACATTTCCCCCTCAATGGCTCGAGTAGGCCGAATAAGGATGAGAACTTCAGGATGATGATGTCAAAGGGAATGTGAAAGCTATTTGTAAATGGGAGAATTGGTCAATTCAATGCAGCTGTCATGTGATGCTTTTGTGCTGGCACAAACTGGTAATGGATAGATCTTCTACCCATATTGGATAGAGCTTAGTGTATATTAGTGTGTTTGTGCGCGCATCAACTAGTGCATCCAGAATGAAGGATAGAAGTGCTTCGTTGCAAGGGGTTCACAGCATCTGGAAGCATTGTTTTTTAAAAGGACGGAATTGTGGTAAAATATTCGGCTATAAAGCTGCAGCATTATTACCTACACATGAGCTTATTCCTGCCACGGACTTTGTTTCGTTTGTCAAGAATTTTATTTAAATTATCTTTGGTTGCTGGCATCCCTGGATCATCGAATGACATTTTATGCCAACCTTTGCAATCCTGAGTTGTGCAGTTATTTTTGGGATCCGTGGAATCCCTCATACCCCTCTCAACGATAATAATCAAGACACTGTTCCCTGTGATTACGACGCTCCCATGAGCAATGTGCAGTTTTTTGTTTTTTTTCAAGTTTGTTTGACCAAGTGTCGAGCGTTTGTGTTTAATAAGCGAAAATGGGAGAATTTCATCGTTTTGTCCGGCATCGTATTGGCTTTTGAACTCAAAATTTCAAGTTGTATCATATACTTCGTTGTGTACATAGAAGGCCATCACAGAACTGGATGAGTTACATTGAAGTGAATTTTGGATATTGCAGTTCTGATACGAGGACATTTTTTTTATTTTGTCGTCTAGCTTTATTGCCCATCGAATGCAAAAAAGCAATGTGAGAAAAAATTCTCGAACTTGTATTGTTCTCATTCTAAAATGTGCGGCTTTAAGTTTTTCATTCTCAGTTGCAATATCACGACTGGTTTCCTGGATTGCACTGTCATCTACTGTTGAGTGCTAAAATATTGCAAGAATTATTTTAGTCTCATCATTGCGCAAAATATTTTCATAGTTATCATACCAGTTTTCATTAAATGGATGAGGGCTTCGGGGTGATCATGATGTAATCCCCACTTTATTTTTTCACCTTAACTTTAAAAGGAAAATAGTGCTAAGGCATTTTTATTTTTTGAGACACACGAAATTACTCTTTTAATCTTTTCAAGGATAGTGTTTCAGTTAATGTAAGGTTGTCCACAGGTCGGTTCACTATTGATGTTATGCGCTGAAATTCCAAGAGAACCCGCATGTTTGATGCTCTTGAGATATTCCTGAAAGAGATTTTAAAAAAAAAACGTTATGACACACATTTGACCACATTGTCATCTGTTGGTTCAACATCAAATAATGAATCTAATTGTGTCGGTTGATGAATTCTTTGGAATACTATAGGGAATTTAAGATTGTCTTCTAACTGTTTGTTGTGACCTGTGTCCCATTATTTTGGTGGGTTGGGACACTATAGCTGTCCCCCTCAAGATAACAGTGTCGACGTAATACCATAAAAGTTGGAGATGGGGGTAATCAATAATTCACCAGAGTAGCTTTCCTTCATTTATGGATAGCCCCGTTAATGGACAACCTTATTATGGGATGTGTCATGCAGGCAGAATCGATGCATAATGACTGACATATGCCTTGGATAAAGCGATGTCTTATTTTTTAAAAAACTTATAAATTTGCATAAATATCTGAAATTACTAAATCTTCATTAATTTACAGATATAGATGATTAGAATTGATTCTTTGAACTGCGTTTAATAAATTTGCTTGCTATTAGAGTACAATTTTATACACTAGTGAATTATAGGAATGCACACAACTGAAAAAAACTAAGAAGGTTGTTTAAATGTCTTATTTAAATAATAAGGTGATGCTGCATTTGTCAATTTTTAATAAGCTGTGTAATTATTTTGACGAGTAAAACAGTCTTAATTTTGTGAACAAGTAACCTGTTCATGTCATCAAAAAGACAATCATGTTACCTTCCTTGGTTTTAAAATTAAGTAGTGCGCATCTCTATTTTTCTCTTGTGCTTAAGTCCCTCTTAAGCTCTATATTCTGCTTGAGCTTGGAGTAAAATATGTCTTGGAATTCGTTAAATTAAAAAATCGTTTCTGACTGCAGATGCTAGCAAGATAATTTTGAAATTCTTCAAATTCTTGAAATATGTATTACAAGCTCAAGCAGGTTGTGTTCTCTCGCCTTTTAAATGTTTGAACGTATTTTTAAAACCTGGTTCGACCCACAATTACAGAATGTAAAACCTCCTATCATCTTCCATAAAATTAAGGTGAAAGAAATTATTGGTGTTTCTAAAATATTTAATTAGTTGAGACGCATTGACGTAATGAATTCAGTCAGATTGCCACTATTTATTATCATTTTTTTACGTGAAATTTTATACTCGCGTAACGTTTGTTATGCCATTTGCATTTAAAGTATTAGTAATTTCTATAACTCCTCATTCGATGAGACTAAACAATTTGAATTTGCTTTGTATTCTTTCAAATTAAATTTGCTGCTGAAATTGTAATATATACTTTGCAAAGGAGAAATCAAAGTGTAATTTATTATTTTGAGCAAAACGTTCGCCACAAGTTGCATAATTCCCATATTCTGTTCGTGGTATATGGCATCGTTCCATCATGCCAGTTATGAACTAATTTTGTGCAGCTGTGCATTCCCAGTAGTTTATTTGGGGGCGCACTTGGCTTCCCAGAGCATGAATGTCATAAATTAAATAGCCGTGTTTACAACATACAGTACATGTATATAATCAAAGACCAGCTCTTACTTCAAGGTAGTATAGAAATCTTTCCTTTTATTCCTAACAGACAAAATATTAAAAACTGTCATTATAGCCTTGGGTGACTTCTATAGCTATATTTGTAGTTCAAAGATATACGCTGCAATAGTGTCAATTATTTAAAAGGTATGCGACCCAAAGCTGCAATGGTGACAAAGTAACCTACATGCTCCACATAAAAGACCTTATTATGTGGCACATTGCAATATACCAAACGAGTTATTCCAACCGATCCAAAATCAGATACTCTGTAAGTCCATCAATAATACAAGTAATACAATAAGATAATACCAATCTATTTTTTTCGATGTCGTGTTAAAAAAACATTTGTTAAATATTGAATTCAATTCATTTCGTTAAAAAAAACGTAAATAAATCTGCTTTAGTATAATCAAATTTTTATCCATAAAAGACATACAATCTAATGTACAGTGTAGGTTAAAATACTGTACATTAATGACATACAGTATATGCCAAGCTTGCTATACGTTTTGCTTGTTCATTAGCCAATATTTTCACTAATGAGAACATGTTGAGATTTAAATATCTCTAATCAAATACTTATTTAGTTAACTAAAGTAGAATGACTACAGTCTTGTAGAACAAATTCAGAGTAAATTGTGAAGCACAGCTGGTCAAGTATGTAATCCTTATTAGGTGCGCAGAACTCCGATTAATTATAACAATTCTGTGGAACTGGTCACTATTTTATACCTGCCCATCGTGAGAATTCGGTCCGATATTTTGCGCTGATGGTAAAAGTTGATTAACATTTATGCGTGAACTTTTCCAATTTGTGAATTTTGACGGCGAGGATGTTGCTTGCTTTTCAAGGTGTTCATTCATTTTCTTGGAAAAAATGCAGAATTGAATTCCAATCTCATTTTTAATTTATGGAGCGCTAGAATTTAGTTATCAGTAATGGACGGAATTAGACAATTGAATAAATGAATTATTCAGTGTACATCTTCATTAACAATGGACGGTGTAAATTATATGTAATCGGAATTTTGATGAAGCTGGGTTGTGAAGGAGTGGGGAAACATTGAACTAGTAAGCGTCCATGTTTTAATAAAGGTCAGTGGAAAGCAAGTTATTCGTTGTTTTTTGTCGTAATTCAGATTTGCGTTTCGTTTTTCGCATTATATTATCATTATTATGGTTTTTTTTAATATTATTTTTAAACGAAACATCAAATGTTTTCACAAATGATTTTTCATGTGTTGTTGGTCTTCGTTCGCCAAATATGGATAACGTTTTAATGAGAAGAGTTTATGAACCATCTGGACCATTTCAGCAACTGGTGATGAAATATGCGCTCTAAAGATGTCTCTTTTTGGTAAGAACTTACATTTATGTTCAACTATATTTTCTTAATATTTAGTGTTACATTAACATTGCACTTTTTTAGATTGTTGACAGTTCCTTACAAAATATTTCTCATTTGATATTTGGAAAACCTCCAAAACTACGTTATTCCTTTCGTGTAAATACATGTATGACTTATATTTTTGACCACTAGAAATTTAAAATGGCCGCATACAGCCCAATGATAGTCTGTAAATTGTTATGTAAATTGTATGAATTATTGGCACTCATTGGTGATTCTGAAACTTGATGAAAAGCAGCAAAACCAAAGAACTGCTTGGCTCAAATTTGGCTCACGTAAACACCAAGGTTTGAGCTTAATTTCTCATGGCTTTCTCTAGCATATGGGACATGTTTATTTAGCAGTTGGCTGCATTAATATTATTGGAGCCTTGTGAAACGTATGCCAATTGTGGCCATTGTCACATTCTGAAGTCTGGTAACAGTTTGGAAGCTTTAAATAATAGTCGTTTTTGATGACGAAAACTGTATTGTTCTTCGTCAGGTGATTCATTTGGTGTTGACCTATAAAAAGTCAGCCGCTTTAACTAACCTACTGTATTGTATATTTACTTAAAACAAACTTGTTTTCTAAGATGTTTGCTTCTCGTTTCTCGTGTTCAGTTTATTGTGGTTAAAGTTTTAAAATTTGGGATTCTCGTCACCAGATGAACTATCTGGAACCTGTTTCCTCCTAAAAGACAAGGTATATCCGTAGCTGAGTTTTTTTATGAAATGTTTATTAGAAATCATTTGCGTAATATTTGCTAAATTTATTTCCGGAATTTTTTTTACTTTATTTCATCACTTGGATAACAACTATTTCACGTCGCAGCACCGTTTCCTATATATTTGTTTATATTTGGCTTATTTTTTCACGAACATATAGCCTTCGCCTGACATTAGCCAAGTGATGCTTGACCTAAATCCTTCGAATCCTTCCCACATAAACGATATTTAAAGATTTCTCTCGGCAGGTAAGAGTCTTTTAGAATTTGAAATTGATGAAGTCATCATGATTAAACGTGAATTGCACTTGGATTTCTTGGTGAAATAGGACAATTTTATCAACGTGCTACAATCGTTATGTCTATGCTAATTGGCAATTAGACATTGCTTTTTTTGTGTGGGCTGAATTGCAAGTTTTCAACTTTGCAAAACCTCTCAATATCCGAGTTTTTGCAAACCATTTGTTCAGTGTTTGTATGATGAGATTTTCTCTTTAATTGTCTCAAGTTTGCTTTCAAATTTGTAGTACTCCACACTTGGTAGTGGTCCAAGCTGCCGCAACATTTTTAGCGTGCGAATTAAGGTGTATTTCTCACTGGAAAGTATTTTTTATTGTCACTCAAGCTTGGCTTTCACGATTCATTGCACATGTGGTTTATGCGTCCAGGTGACGACTGTCAGGTAAATTACTGGTTAAATGTACCACGAGCAACTTTTTTTCATCCCTAAATATAGCTTCGTTTCGTTCGTTTCAAACATGCTCTTTAAGTCAACGCAAAAATATCCAACTGTTAAATGCCCTATTAAAAAATGCCCTATTTCAAAACATCAGGCATCTATACGTCCGGCCCCGTGGTATGATTAGCTAAAAAATAAAAGCACGCACTCAACTTTTTAATTCCACTAACTATTAATTGCGATGATCTGTATGATAATGCGAAATGAATGCATGTACTCTGTAGGACAGTTTTTGAATAATGGCTTGGATCGTAAAACTAAACAGTTTTCGTAATAACTTCAAACTCGTAAATTATATGGCTCGTTGGGGATCCAGCATAAAATCATTTACTTGTTAATGCGAGGAGTTATTTTTAAGTTCGAAGTTGAGCTTGGCCGGGCTAAAGCCAACATTTTAATTCTGTACAGTAAGCGTCTTATCAACGAAGCTGGTTGTACAAGTACATGTACGTACATAAAATATATGCATGATGTACAATAAACCCAATGATCTGAATATCCAATATCACAGAATAATGCCTTCTCGCAACAACTATCCGAATTAATTCCACTGCCACATAATGTCTAGCTTTTAGGCTCGATAGTATTTTAGGCCACGTCGTATGACCAACTCGGACTGGTCATACAACGTGGCCTCGATAAAAAAAAATGCCAAATAAAATCAGTTCCCAAAGTAAAAGGGAAATTGAGCGCAATATCGAGTAGGTGATGTGTTATAAATTGCAAAAGTCAGTAAACGGGTTACCTTCAGTCCTGGAAAACCTGGAAAAGTCATGAACTTCAAATCTCAGGGTCCATTTGCAAACTTTCGAATTTTCCCAGTACAAATTGGCAAAATTTTCATTTTTCTCGAGCATAAACTCGCAAAATTTTCAACCTTTTCCGAGGTTATCTTTACAAATTTTGTCCCCGTTTTCTCGAGACCAAATTTCCAAAAATGTCCAAGTTTTCCCAAGCACAAATCTTCAGCATTTTATGATTTTCAACTGTAGTACAGATTTGTAAAATTTTCAACATTCTCCGAGGAGAAATTTTCAAAATTTCCAACAGATTCTGAGGACAAATTTTCAAAATTTCCAACAGATTCTGAGGACAAATTGGGAAAATTGTCCATCTTTTCAGAGTACAAAATTTGCAAAACTTTTGACCGGACGCAATGCGGACAGGGGGTTGGAAAAATTTTGAGGACGTCCTTTTCGAATGGCCCCCTGGAGCGGGATGAGCAATATGGTTGATGCTTGAGGCGGCAGGTGGCGCGACAGGACACGACGGCGCTAAGCCGGTGTTCCATTTTTCGCAGTGGTGATTGTGAAGTGAAAGTTGCGGGGAAAGTTTGTTGTTGTCGTCGTTATCAACTGACAGTGCGGAAAGTTGTTTCGAAGGAATTATCGCTTATAAGTGGCCACTCCGCGAGGATAATACTTTCCTTGTTTACAGCGAGTAAGTATTCGAACTTTAACCACATTTTAATCGCTTCGCTATAGTTGATATCCGTCTCTCGGGTATATTGTTGTTGTTTTTGCACCTGGCCGTTGGGCCGTCAAGTTGTTGCTTTACCGGTTGCCTCACACTCTTTCCTTTTATTAATATTTTATAAAACGCCACTTTACGAGTGTGATACACTCGTTTAAATGACTAATTAATCGACTCGCCCTGCGGACCTGCATGGGCAAAAAAGTGGTTTTAACGTATAGTGCAAGTTGGAAAAGTGAGTGCACGGAGGTGCAACAATGACCGTGACTGACTTCGAAGTTGACATAATCGAAAACGCCCGTACGTGATGACATTAAAGTTCTGGCTTGTGAATGACAACTTCTTTTGAAGCACTAGTGAGATAAGTTAGTTCAACATTGACATTGCGGGTAGGCCTATAATAATCTATATCACCTGTGACCCTTTGATTATGGTACGTGTAAGAACAGAAGGAAGGGGGTTTCCTTCGCATAACCCTAATTCGACCTTGTTTATGGGACTCTCCGTATATGATCCGCATTGCATTTTTACTCTATCGCCATGTACGAGGGCATGCTTTTGTTCTCAGACCCTATAGTAATTCACCTGAATAAGTCTTCGACCTGCTTTGAAAGCTGGTTCAGTCAGGGTATAGTGGACTGTGGGCATGGGTTTAAGGTGTGCGTAAGCGTCGACCTGTTGCACCGTTTGTCACGCCTGTCTTGAGTTTGGCAAAAGCTAGTCAATTTAGTATTAAAGTTTCTGCTGTTAGTCATAAGTGGTCAAAGACCTCGTAGGACGAGTACGGCACACTTATTCACCGAGGACTGAAGATCGATAGTCACTGTGAAAGTCACACGATGGCTTGATTGAACACTCTTTTAACTAAATGGCCTACAACATCCAAAAGTGAATTTATTCTGTAATTCAGTCCAGAAAGAATTTATTGACGCCTCCCCATGCAGTGGCGAACTAGAAATGATTGCGCATATTTCTCAGACGAACTTGCATGATATCTTTCTCAAGTAATATACCTTACTCGTGAAAGTTTACACAATTCATCAATCTGTTTTCGAAGTTATGGATTTTTATAACAAAATAGTAAAATGGGTAAGGCTGTAACGTCTTCACCTTAAGAACGACCGAAAGAGGTAAATTTTTCAAATAATTCTGTATACCACAAAATCTCAAGTAGGGTCAACGGAGCATTCTTGGATTGCCAGCCTTGATATTAAAAGCGGTTATAGACTAAGCAAACTTTGAGGAAACTATGGTTCCGAAACTGGAGATATAGTTGACTATCTCCGATATTCGGATTCGACAGAAAAACGGAATATAATAAACTGTAAACTCCCAATTCGAAAAGCCGGTTTCATTCCATTTACATTCCAGTTTCGGAAAGCAAGTTCCAGCACAGTGTGGTTTCAGTTTTAAGTTTGCTCGGTGCATGTAATACCCGCCTGAATTAATGTCAGTGCTGTTTGTCTGCTGCGTGCATTAATGGACAGATAAATCTTGCATAATCTACGTAAACTATACATACGTGAATAATTTCCATTTAATATAGAAATATGCCACGCGATGCAATAGGTCGCGCAGCATTGCATGCATGGTCTATTATCAAAGCGACCATCTGTTAGAGCATGCAACGTGTATGGTACGCGCCAGTGCAGCAACACTTGTTCCGCGGTGTAACAATAGATGACGAACAACATTGGAGCCGTTTTCGTTTGTTCAGCTTAGTTGTCAGGTGTTAGCGTGTTGAACCTTTCTGCCAAACACTTTTTGAATTCGTGTATAAAAGGAAAATGACTCGTGGTGCTAATCTGTTTTATCTTGGGCTAAGCTCACTAAGCATAATCTGAGCTGGCATTTTTCGTATCCGCTTTCGTATCACTTTTCACACGTGACATCCTATTTTCTCACCAAAACGGTCTGCCTGTTGTTTTCTTCCGGGTTTCTAATCTTCCATCGTCGTTCGGATTAATGCTCGTTTTGTGTTTAGATATAGTTGAGACGTCGGTGTAAACTTGCCTATGGCGAAACATCGTCGTAATTTTAATAAAGCGAGGCTAGACTCGCTACATGTACCAACATTCCTCCTCAATGGTCAACTTCCTGTATTGTTTTCACACTCTTTAGGATGTTTGTGACATGATGCGTACATACACTACATACACATGTATAAATGTAAATGGTAAAGCTGATAAATTTAACCCTGGCCTGAATGCTAGGAAAGTCATCCTGGACCTGTATATCCGTAGCTGCAGTTTACTTTTTGCGTGGAAACGGATGCTGGTATTAGCCGTCATGTTTTAGCTAAATAAATATTCAGCGGGATAATTTTTTTCCGATATTTTTCACACTTACGAGTGACCGTACATTTTCAGAAAATTTCAGATGGCGCGAGAAATGGATTTTTGAGCAACGTTTAAATTTTTTTTAATGTTGCTGTGGACTTCAGCTGACTAAACCTGGTCCCATGTTGTGCCAGGCTTATAAGGGGCTATTCAAAAAGGACGTCCTCATGTAGGGAGGATAGGTTGTTTGACGGACACAATGTGGACAGGGGGAGGGAGGGGGTATGACCATCTCGGACGTCCACTTGAAAAACAAAATGCCAAATAAAATCAGTTCTCAAAGTAAAAGGGAAAGTTTCCTTGAGCGCAACATCGCATATGTGTTATATTGCAAAAGTCAGTAAACGGCTATAGCTAGGTACTCATAGTTCTGGAAGACGTGGAAAAGTCATGTAACTTTGTAGCTCACGGGTCCATTTACAAAATTTACAGTAGACTATAAACTTGCAAATTTACCTTTTCCTATAGGACATCTTTACACATTTTTCCACGTTTTCCCTAGGACAAATTTGCAACATTTTCCAAGTTTTCCAGTCGGAGGACAAATCTGCAACATTTTCAACTGTTTTCGAGTATACATATTTGTAAAATTTTCAAGTTTCCGAGGAGAAATTTGCAAAATTCTCAACCTTTTCACTATAAACTTGCAAATTTACCTTTTTACTATTCAAAATTTACGTTTTCCGAGTAAAAATTTGAAAAACTTTCAAATTTTCTGAATACAATTTTAGGTAAGTT
>JAQGAO010004534.1:0-15012 GCA_034697705.1 Ommatoiulus sabulosus
ACGGGAAATTTAAGAATTCATAGGGAAAGGAAGCGACTAAGGTTAGCCACAGCAACGCGTGGTCGGGCACAGCTAGTATAAAATACATTTTCTCAATTTTATTTCAGTAATAACACAAATCGAGATAAATAGGAAAATGTCGAAATATTTAATACAGTATATAATATTTTAGTTTAATGTAGTAATTTATTGTAATAATTTACTAAAACTTCAAAGATAAAACTGCCAAAATTTTTATAACTATATAGGATGGTTTTCAGGCTTTTATAACTACACGTACTAAGCATAGGCATTCATAAAAATATTACGCTATTATTTCCAAGGCCAAATATCATTTAAATCAAACCATATCGATATACACGTATAAAATATGCATAAACGGTGCAATGATATACACTTATTTATACGTTAGACATTCATATCTTTTTGGCTTAAAGTACATGTCGCCATGCACTGATCACCTATACACAGCATGGTTTTAGAAAGGGTCGATCTTGCAAAACCCAATTGGCAATATTTGCACTTGAAATTCTGGTTAAAATGGATGTAGGAAAAAAGATTGATGTTGTTTTCATTGACTTTGCCAAAGAATTTGAAACTGTTCCTCGCCAAAAATTACTGCACGAATTAAAAACTTTTGGCCTTAATGAGCACACACTATTGTGGATCAATTCTTTTTTTTAAATCGTAGACAAAAAGTTGTTATAAATGGGAAAGAATCTAGTTGGGTTAATGTACAATCTGGGTTACCACAGGGCAGTATCTTAGGTCCCCTACTGTTCCTGTTGTTTATTAACGATCTGCTGAATCTTCTTTCTTGTAAATCCAAATTTTTTGCGGATCAATCATGATTCTGCGCTATATGATGAGGTAAGAGTTGGGGATCCATCTAGCTTGCAAAGGGACCTGGACATCTTATCCAACTGGTTCAATCCATGGCAGCTTAGCTCAATAAGAAGTGTTTAGTTATGAGGATCTCCCATAAAATTCCTAAAATCAACCCTACCTTCAATCTAGGTAGTGTTCCTTTAAATGGTGTTTCGAATGCAAAGTACCTTGAAATCACCTTCACGGATAAAATGTGCTGGGGTATACACATTAACAAAATTACTGGTTGAGCAAATTACGCCTTAGATATGTCCAAAGAATCTTCAGAAATTGTCCTCACAATGTTATAAAGATTGGATACTTGTCATTAGTCCGACCTTTTCTCGAGTATTGCTCCCCTATTTGGAATCCCTACACTGTGGGAGGAGCCCAGGAACTTAAAATGGTACAGCGGAGAGTTGCTAGATTTGTCACGGTTAAATATCATTGAGACGAGAGTGTTACCCAATTGATCGAGTGTCTTCAGTGGGATTCATTGCGATTAAGATAGGAGGCTCAATGCATGGGCCTGTTTGAAAAAATTAATTTGTCTGGTAATTTAAGTATAGTGGAGGAAATCTTTAAACACAACCACGGAGGTGGTAGAACCTAGTCATTCCAATCCACTACTAGTCTAAACTAATGCAGTGGTAACTACCAAATAATTTGGTTTGATGGATTACAACCCCTACCATATGGTATTCATTTACTGATAGTAGTGTACTAAATTAAATTGAATTGAATTAACGTAGGTATACAAGCGAACGGCAAACTTATAACAAAACTCATTCTGCAAACCAAAAAAGCTAAACACAGAAGCTCAACATCATGCTACGCATACTCGCAGCAATGAAACTAAATTCTTCGCAGATCCATCAAAAACTTTAATAGCCTATTAATGCCAATCTTAATCTTGCTATATAATGTCCCTCAATGGGCCTGGGAAATTACTAAACAATGCTCCAACATACAATCAAAATACTTTAAACACATCTGCCTCCTAAATGGTACTACTACATGTATGGAGTACTAATCAATAGTGAACCCATTAGGCCTGATCAGAGGGGGATGGGGGGGAGAGAAATCAGGCAGTTTTCCACAGACCCGGGATTTCCAGGAGCCCTGACTCGAGCATGGCTATAGAGCCTGGCCATAAGTTGTTTGTAATTTTTTTTTAAAAAAGCACCAGTAATTTGCAATTTTATTCTGTAAAAAACTCAAGTTTAGTCTTTTCATGTTTCTAACCCTTCTCCTGAATTTGCACTGAACCCAATTGCAGAGTGGATAGAGGCAACTCTATTTTAACAACACCTAGGAAAGCAATATCCCTAAGCAGATAACCTACATGTATATTGCAAACCAAAATAAGTGTTAATTCTCAGTGTCTATGAAAAGATTCAAGTTTAAGTGCTTTGCCTAAAAAAAGATAAAAAACATTAAATAGATTGTTTATTTTATGAGTTTTAATTAAAACTGACTAAGAAAACATTTAAAATGAAATAGTTTTTATGAGTTTAAATTAAAACTGACTGAGAAAACATTTAACAAAATTGCTTTTTTATGAATATTTATAAAAGCTGTCTGAAAAAACATGTAAGTTTTTTTTTTGTAAGTTAACTTTTATTGAAAATTGTCCGAAAAAACTATTGTTACTATGAGCTGGGACCATGATGAGTGCCTTTAGTGGTGCTACTGACCCATATCCCACGCCTATTGTTACACTGGCTAAATACCACGAATTCCTGACAAATAAAACCCACTTCAAGGATTTATTAAAGTAATTCAATCCCTCAGACCTGTCAATGGCAATATAAAATTCTCCCAATATAATGTGATCCAAATCAACCAAATACAACAAATATATCCAGCCAAAAACTAAAAAAAATCACACCATAATTATTAATATCCATCATAGAATTTAAAACTTTAAAATGCATATCAACTATTCAGATATTAAAGCAGACAAAAAAAGAATGCAAACGAATTTTGACAGCCCATACTTTTTATAGCCCTTTCTATAAAATGCTCAAAATTAACATGGCTTCAAAACTGAATGGATGTTAACAAGGAAGGAAAACCTTATACTACAATAATACCAAAACCTATCATAGTTTAACACCCAATGATGATTCTCTATTAATGCATAAAATGTATCACTCAACAAAACTTTAGGCCTACTAATTTACATAGCTGTAACCATTTTCACACAAAAATGAAAATAAAATACATAAAATCAGCTATAGCCAGACTCGATCCAATGGATCGAGGGATGCAAATATGATTAACTATGGAATGGCATAGTTAATCATATTTTGCATACATGAACAAAATACGGTATAGACTGTACGTATAAAATTTTTAGATCTAGAACCTCTAATTTATACTTACATTATACCCAACAGCAACGTGAACAGCAAAAGCAAAAGTGAGAGCCAAAATGAGCAATTGGAACTTCATTTTTTCGAAAAATTCAAGTCAAACTCGAAACTGAAAAGTTAATGCGTCAGTATAAATGACTAGACAATGAGAAGATAGTCAGTGCGACGTGTCTCGTTATATTTTGCACTGTGCTTTTATATAACCTCGATGTGTAACTGCGCATGCGTAACCCTCCTACCATATGGCATTTATTTGCTTACTGTAGAGAACTGAGTTGAATCATAGCCTACTAAATTAACAGGCTTGTGCAGCCATGGCTTCGTAATGAGAAACACTTCACGTTAGGTGGTGCTAGCATGTTGTCATGGTTCAAGGCTTAAAACATGAGAACCGCATAGCATGTCAATTCAATTCTTTACTCTGCAGTCAGTACATATAGGGTGAGTTTTATAACCAGTTCCATGTCTTTATTTTGATTGTGTTAGAGGTAAAAATCTGAGTTTTTGGTATTATGGTAAGATAGGTGGGCGCTTTTAAATGAGCTTATTTCCTGTGATTTTGGAATATAAGTTCAGGGTCTTTGCGTTACCATCTTCTAAACCGTAATAGTTAGAGAAAAATGTTTAATGAAAAAGTTGTAGGCCATCGTGAAGTTAGTTGAATGGGCGCATTTGCGAAATTCCATTATCAATATTCGCTTTGCAAAAAACATTTTTGCTTCTGGCAAGTTTGCTAACCTGCACAGCAGCAATGCAATGCAGGAATGCACAGGGCCAATTCACAGATTTAACATTAAAACTGGGTAAATTACGAAATGGCAACATTTATAATTACATTCATGTAAAAAACATCTTATGGGGTCGAAGTATTGCACTAATCAGTGTTTTCCCATTCGTTATTCACTCAGTTTTAATGCTTAATCTGGGAATTGGCCCTGCCCCGAATATTTTGTAGTACGAGCTTTCCTGCATTGCATGACTGCTTTTAAGGTTTGCAAACATGCGGGGAACTAAAATCTTTTTTATATTAATATATATTATATTTTATATATTGCATTTTTTTATATTAATAATACAATTTCGCAAATGCACCCATTAAACTAACTTCGCGATGCCCTACAACTTCCTAATTGAACATTTTGCTGTAACTATTACGGTTTAGAAGATGGTAACGCAATGACCTTGAATTTACATTCCAAGGTCAACGAAAATAATCTCATTTGAAAGCGCCCACCTAGCTTAACATAATACCAGAAACTCAGATTTTAACCTTTAACACAATCCAAATAAAAACATGGAACTGGTTATAAAACTCACCCTGTACAGGTATAGTACCATTTAGCAGGGGGGATATCATTATACAAATTAAGTCTGACTAAGCAATCTAGTCATGATATACCCCAACATCACATTTTAGGTATATTTCCCATATTTAGAAATTTAAGGAGGAGCTAAAAGATTACTTATTGTTAGTGTATTTACTTAGCAAAATAGTGATTTTGTACGATGTACTGTTTTTCACTTTTCAAAAAATAAATTCAATTTAGACAAACTTTTAAAAAAACAACACACTAACAATAAGTAATGTAATAGGATTTATTTTAGTTCCTGTCTGGAAAATTCAGGGAGAAATCAAGGAAGAATAGTTTATTTTTAAAAAGTCAGTGAAATTCAACGTAGTCATGTTGTAGCGATCGAAAATAAATGCTTCATTAATTAGGACCCATTTTCCGAATAGAAGTTTGCCAAATTTTGTACGATTTTCGAGTAGAAATTTGCAATAGTTTCAAAAGTAGAAAATGAAATTTCTGTTAGAACCCTGATTTAGTTAAAATTCTGTCTTGCGGTGCATGAGTTTTATAAGAATTTCTTGCTCTACGCTAATAAATACGGTGTATGCAATATATGCATGTTATATGTTAATTATATATAATAAAATATCAAAATACATGTCATATTTTATATATAATATGGTATGTTAAACACGTATCCAGTATATTATCATATTTTAATCGAATTCATTTTTTGTAAAATAGAAAAAACGGTACATGCTATAAAATCGCTATATTGCTATGCTCTTTTCACGCATTAAGCCTTGAACCATGACCACATGTTAGCGCCACCTAACGGGAAACCAAAAGACATACCGTTCAAATAGAGAAAATAGCGGCTGCACAGGCGTGTCCGTTTAGTAGGTTATGATTGAATTAAATTGCCACGCGACTCAACAGGTGAGCATGACGCCATACTTTGTTTAATTAGTTGACTGTCACTGTAAAGTGCTACGTGTTCATATCAATTTTCACTGTTTTAATTTTCACAGAGAAAAAAAAGAAGACATTATTTAGGCGGTCAGAGACTCGCTCCTTGTCAATCATACAAGCAGCAAAAGTCAGATAAAAAAACGAGCAATTTAAAACTAAATTCAAATTAAACTTGAAAATCAAAAGTAAATTTGATAGCATAATAATGACTATAATGGTATATTCAGCCCGAATTAATTGATTCACGATTGTTGGCACTGTGCTTAATATATGTACCCTCCAGATGAGGAACAGCAGTTGGCACGGAAAAAAAACCAGGTGAATATTGTCATACATTTTTTTTATTAATTGCTCCACACTGGAAACTTTACTGTACGTGGTGGTTCGAAAGTCTCTTTACATTGAGGAATGCTGATAGTATTTAATGGAGATTTTATTAAGCGTATTTAGAAAATAAAGTAAGAAATTTGCAGAAACTTTAATTGAATAACGTTAGAAAAATCCATTAAAAAATGTCAATAATTTTCTAAATTAAATTATATTTAACCTATCCAGAACAATTTTTCAAAACGAAGCCAATCTATTAAAAAAAACTAAACGATTTATTCCAAAACCAACATTTCTTTGAACGAAGAAATGATATTTACATACTTTAAAAAAATCAATTAAAAAATATGTGGCTATAATTTCTTCTTAGGGTTAAAATTTCCTAGCAGAAATTTAACATTTTATTTTCTCCAAAAGTTTATGGAAATGTTTCAGAAATTCTAAGCTTGAGACTAAAATAAATTGTGTACAACTTTTATGTGATGTCACAACAATGTGCCATCACAAAAAAATATCAACAGCGTAATCGGCATTTTTTATATAATAAATAACTTTAATTAAAGCGCACTCACACATAAGTCGTACGTTTCCACGTGACGTCACCTCTCTAGGGAATTACCGCTACATTTTTGGTCATTTTAAGCAGAAAATGGCGTCTACCGGATCAAATAAATACGAGGATGGCAACATAACCAAAAAAAATTATTCCAGACAACCTTCGAAAAGAGCCTCACTTAGCCAAATGCCCATTAGCTAAATATTTAGCCATCCGTTTGAAAGGAGTAAAGCATCTATCTATTCAATAAGAACAGATAGATTCAATAAGATTCTGACAACCTTCAATAAGAGCACTTAGCAACAGCACCAATGGCTGCCATTCCATCGAACGCTATTGGAAATTAAAAACAATGGCATCTGCAGTAACTAGCACTAGTTACTCAGCTGCTACATGTGGATTTGTTCAAACATTAAAACGCGAGAAATAAGCGTAATGGAGCGTGAAAATGGAAACGTTACATGGACGTATAGAGTCTAGATGAAAATGAAACAAATTTCGAATAATTTTACCTTCGATTTTGTCCGGTTATTGAGCATCAAAGACGTCATGATCAAAAAGGGAAAATTTTTGAGTTTCTGCGAAGAACATTAAAAGTTGAAATCTCATATTTTTAGAATGAATAAGGTCAATTGAACACATTTGGAAAACTAACAAAATTTGGGCCACACTATACTGTAGGTCAATTCAAAAATATTATGTATGGCGAGGTCACACTGAATAACCGTTAAACACGACGACCATTTTTTCAACAACGGAAATTTTTTAAAACGAATAAAGTAATTAAAAAAGTGGATTTTTTTTCTTCTCAAAATTATATGAAGTTATGCAGAACGCAGAAGGTCCGTTATAGTTTAATGATTTGTTTTAAAATGAGCAGAAAAGTGCAATTTACACAAAGAACAATCCCAGTAAAATTTAATTCAAGTGTCAGAGGTGGCCAAGTTCAATGCAGAAAACACAACGGTTATAAAAGGGTAAGACTTTATCGGTGTCGCCGTTCACCTCGGAGAGAGAAAGAGCTCGGCGAGCTTCTCGGTCTGCAAGCGAGCTGAGCGGGACGGCTCTCCTGGTTAGGTGAGCGGAGCGACAAATGTGCGGGGTTCCCGAGAATAGCACGCCTTCGGTAATCTGCAGTAGGAAAGGGTTAAAGTTGCAGAGTGTAAATTCTTTATTTGCACAATTGGACAGAGAATCACTGAAAATATTAATTGATTTTCTTTCTTCCAGACGAGGATCAGGTCCAGGTGCTGGTGGGAGAATCGGCTCGGAAGGATTCTGGCTTCTGCTGCTTGGCTGCCCTTCTTATACTGCTGGCTGACATCCTTCTTCCCGTTGATTGGCTCCTGGCGATAATTCTCATATCCTGGTTGGGACGTCGGCCTGACGTCGCATGGTCCCTGCGTTCAACTCCCTCTGGTGAGTGTAAGTTGTAGTGCTCGTCACACCCCACCAGATGAAAGCTTCCGTGTAGTGTGAGTTGCTTATCTAAAATAATAAGAGCACAAAAATGCTGTGTTGAGTGAGTAACTCATACTTGAGGAGCCGTCGCTCTACTCTTTGGGATGACCCATTAGCGACTAGACACAGAATGTTATGTTGGAATTGTCGCTTACCTCCAGCAGGGCCTGGCTATTCGGAGTCCGAGGACCCGGGCTCTTGTGGCCTTTCCAGCATCAATGACAACGCCGCGATGTCGACCTCGGTAATCTCGCATGTCGTGACGTTGCTTTTTGTTTCGTTGAGAAATTTATATCTCCTGGTGGGCAGAATGATATAAGCGTCATGCCAATGGCCTGCACAGCGCAACGGCTTCTTATTGATATGAATACAATGATAACAGGCCTCTGTGCCCTGAGCCGGTACCGGTCTCTCCTTGAGTTCTAACCAGAAAGGATAGTCACGATCTGTTGGTTTGGGCTGCACATATGAAGTAAGAACCGGCCACCCACGTTTTTGTGCAGCCAGTCATAGTATTCATTCATTAGTTGAATGTTTCCGACAATCGCCTTCTCTGGACCCACAAATGTTTGCCTCCACACGATTGGTTGGCGGGAGTCAGGCAGTATGCCCCTAAACGTCTTCTGTCGGACTCCCGAGGGTGTCCCTGATCCTTCTATCTGATCTCGCTCTGAGGGAATGTTGGGGACGTGGGAAGACCTGGACGGGTCGGCGAGCTCAGCGAGACGCTGTTGGATTGATAAGCCGTATTTGCCACCTAGATGGGGCTTTGAAGGTGATGGCTTCTTTTTTGCCGGAGGAGTTTTCGCCGACTCCGTCAATCTGCGCTTCAGAGTTGTCGGTTTGACTGCTGATTTCGCCGACTTGGCTGCCGATAGCGTCTCTGCTGGTGATTCTGACCGGGTCGACGGACCCTGGGAGGAATGTGAAGAGGACGGTCTGCTCACAGGGTTGGTGTCAATCGATAGCAACGATGGCAGATGAGAATGAGTCTTTTTTAGAGATTTGAACTCCTTGGTTGGCTTGGACGATGCGTGGGACTTGGTCACTGTCCGTTTCTTTTTAGCTTTCTTTGCCTTGGTCGCCTGGGCGGATTTTGTCGGTGTTGTGTCCTTGGCAAGGAAGACTGGAGTATCATTCCCTCTAGAGTCCTGAGTCGAGGTGAACGGCCATTTCATTGTGGACAAGGTGGATGGGATGGGCGAAGCTGGGGTACTAGGTATGGTTGTCTCGTCATGATGGCTTTTCCGCTTCGGAGAAGATGCCATAGGAGATGCCATCAACTGAAGTACATGATCGTTCTGATGGAGTGGCTCAGTGATCTTCTCCGCCTCCTTCTTGTCCTCCTGAGTAATGACAACACGTAAGGAAGTGTCAGTTTGTGTGGCATGATTGCGGGTATTCGGCCTGACCGGCTGCGATTCGGCCGCTATTCATACTCTGGTAGATCCTGTAGGCAGCGTCCCGCTCACCTGTGACTCTGTTCAGAGTCATGGCCACCACGTCCATGGCCGATACATTCTGATGTGTCCCCAATGGTGTGGTGGACATAATCCTTATTGCGTTGTACACGTGTTTATTTATCTGCTTACCCAGCTCTAATGCCGCACTGATCTAACTGTAAGCGGCCGGGGGCATAGCCATAGTGATCGGGACGTTCGCCTGACTGTTGTAGTTAAACGGAGTGGCTCTGGACCACAGATGTTCCACAGGTTGGCCACCAGTCGATCGGATATAAAGGAGGAGTTTATCTCCTGAGCTCGATCCACTATCTGCAGGGCATCATCCACTAACATGGGACGGGTGACAACTTCAAACTCCATCGTGTCAGGGTCGTTATGACTAGCCTGGTTTGCATCTACCACAGAGGCGTCCAGAGGGTTGTCCGTGTCTGTTCGGTTAGCAGGGGGTGTTGCAGGGTTAAGAGCGGCATCCATCGGATTCCCCATGCAAGGTCGGTTGTCATCGGGGTCCGTATCTTTTCATTCATCCCCGGCAAGCGAGAGCAAGGCATGTGTGTGTGGCTCCGACATAATTGAGGACTTCATCATCCTGCTGGGGTTCCCAATTATTATAAATGTCAGGATTGGAAGGATCATCATATCTGTTAATTAGGTGAGTAGGCCAATTATGTTTTTGCACGAGATGGGCCGCGAGAGCCGCTTTATACTGGCTGGTAGAACCAGCATGATTCTTGCCAGGACATCGAGAGCCCAAATCCTTGAGCATGCAGAAATGCCTGACCGTAAAATGATCATGCAAATATTCCCCCAGAGGATCGTCTGGATCCAGTTGCTGATGTATGTAAGGGGTTGCGAATTTTTTAAAGAAGTCGACAACTATGTCCTCAAAGAGTGCCCTGAAATCAATGAGGTGGGTGGGGCATCGTGTGACTCTGCCGCTACGTCGTTTACTGAGAATATAAACTTGTTGCCCATTGGTGTTTGTGGTAGAGGGCCGACCATATCCACCGCCAGCGACTAAAATCGCTCTAGTATGGGCGGAGAGGACATGGGAGTCGTCTTCTTATGCGTGATGGGCTTGTACTCAAGGCACTTCTCACATGCCCTGACGTGTCGTTTAACGTCCTTACGCATTCCCTGCCAATAAGAACTGTCGAGGATACGTGACATTGTGCCCGTGAATCCCGGATTACCAGCGGTCACCTCGTCATGATTAGTCCTGATAATTAAGGGTACCAGAGAGCGTGGTATCTATACCCGAGGCTCTTCATCCTCCGACGTTTTCAGTTTTTAGTATAGGATGTTGTTCACCGTGAGATAACCACGGTGTACAAAGACCCGAGCCTCTACGTCTGCTTCGCCCTCCTCGGCCGTTGACGCCGAGATACGGGCGGCGAGCTTGGCATCGGCCATTTGTTTTCTTTAAGATTGATTGGAAAACATCGGGGCACCCTGCATGTCAACCGCCTGGATCAGCACCACCAGATCTCGGACCCCAGAGGGGCGTGACAATAGATCCACATGAGTGTTTAACCTCCCTGGAATGTACTTGATCACAAAGTGGAATTGTTGGACTCTGAACATCCAACGAGCAATCCGACCCTGAGGATCAGGTTTGGACATCATCCACCTGAGAGAATGATGATCGGAGTGTACCACAACAGGGAGGCCCTCAATATACCCACGGAATCGTTCTATTGCCCAGATCACCGCTAATGCCTTTTTCTCAAAGGTTGAGTAATTCCGTTGAGCTTTGTTGAACGATTTAGATGCATACTCGACAACTTTGATGTCTTCCTCATCTCCTTGGGCCAGCACTGCTCCCATGGCCTCCTGACTCGCATCTGAATAAATCCGGAAACCCTGGGTGAAGTTTGGTTGGGCGAGAATGGAAGCAGAACACAACCGACGTTTGAGTTCCTCAAAAGCCGTATGCAGGAGTCATCAAAGTTGAAGGCTACATCTTTCTTAAGCAGATTGTTGGTGGGTGCCGCTTTTGTGGACAGGTGTGGGATGAATTTACTAAACCTAGAAGAGATGGAGCCGCCCATTCAGAATTGCAGGGCCGAATGTAACCCTTATTAAGCATGGCGTCGATTTTCACTTTAAATTGCTCTCGTTTCTTCGGGGAGACTGTGTACAACTTGGTCGTTGCTGGGCAAGCATTAGGAATGCTGAAAATTGTCTGAGGTTGGACCAACGATGCCGAGGTATTCTCATTGAAAATGACAATGTTGCAGCTAAGCAGTTGGTCCACTAGTAACCTCTGACAAAACGTAAGCCCCATGGCATCATTCTCCTGCAACTGAGCCTGGGTGAGCATAATCCTAGAGCACGATATTGGCTGAACACCCACTGGCTCTGTATGAGTTCCAGGCGTCCCTAGTGCCCAGGTGTTAGTGGCCATGTAAAGGATAACTGCGTTATGTTGAAGAAAATCTGCGCCTAACCACAGACTGTTAGGCGGGTAAGTAGGAATGAGGGTGATTGTGATGGGTAGTACTGTGTTGTGCAGTGTAATGGAGGTCTCCGCAATATGCACCTGTGTGGGAACAGGGCGCTTATATGCCAGTTGGACGGTCAGTACCATTGTGGTCATGGGCACTCTTATGCTAACTAGATGACGATACACATCTTGTCCCACAAGCGACATGGTCGCCCCGGAATTAAATAGGGCAGTGTAGGTTGCTCCGTGCAAGGAGCATTGACCCTCGATGAACTTCTGAGGAACGAGGGATGGAAAAGATACGTGGCCTGAGCGAACCGAGCTTGATGGCTGTTTATTGGCACAGTTGGGACATGAATGTTTAGTGACATTCTTTATCCCACAATCCGGACACCCTGGTGCCGTAGGTGTGCTGGTCCCTTGGGGACCAGACGAGGATCTAGCACCATCCCTGGGTTGTTCACTATTGCTTGACCTGCTGAGATTACTATTCCGATAGGGTCTAGTGCGGGCATTGTGGTTGGGATTGAAATTCCTGCCGAGATAGTTGGATGATCTAGGTTGTCTGTTCATGGGGGTGCTTGGGGCATTGGACTGACAGTCACTACTGTCGTGTCGATCCCGATTCCTATCCTCATTCCATTTTCCAGCATCTGTGAGGACTTCTTCCACCTCTTGGGCCTGTTCCCACAGATCATTGGTGGTGAGCAACTGTTTTAGCTTCATCCTGCTTTTGATGGCTGGATAAAGACCATGGAACATGGTGGTTACTTGGTATTCCTTGTCCCTGGGACAGGCTATTCTGTTCATTAAATCTTGCGTGGAGGTGAAAACAGCGACCACTGACTGAACATGCCGCTGACTACTAGTTACAATTCTTAACATGATGGCCATGTCCGACTCAGTATAGCCATATTTCTTTTTGAACGCTGTTATTGCATCTGGGAACGTGGTGATCGATCTGGAGGTGGGGCCCACCATTCCTTGGCTTCCCCTTCCAGAAGTCCAAGCAGGGTAAAGTAGAGATACTCGTCTGAGATCTTGTATCTCATCTAGTGGTTGGTAAGGTGTGTGACCCAAGAATTGAAGACCTTTTTAATACCCCCAAATTTTCCCACTGTGTTGACAATTCTATTTTCAACTTTATGGTCAAAAACCAACTTAGGTTGGGCAGCCTGTAAAGATGTTAATTTGGATGTATCGGTAGGGTTAATTTGCTTGGTTTCTGGTACTGGAGTAGGGACGGACGGCTGTGCGTCCGTAGACACCTGGGCTGCGTGCTGGACAACCGCGGAAACTTGCACCTGGAAGACGTGCAGATCCGCCTCAGGAATCACCTCCAGTGTCAGAGGTTCCTTCAAGGCTCGGACCGTCCTACCTAATAGGATCTGCATGCTTCCCAGGATTGCATTCACGCTGCGTTCGTACGCATCCATGCGGGCATGAATTGCCGCTATGTTCTGAGCGGTGGGGGCAGGCACCCCTTCTTCCCCGCCGTGTGGTGTGTCAGGGTTTGTTCTGAGCGACCTGTTGGCTGAACCTGCTCATCGTTGAGCTGAAAGGAATCTGCATCCTGTATGGGAGATTTGTTACTCCCCAATAATGACCAGTGCGAGCTCTGTTCCATTAGGACGTGCAGAGTGGATGCTTAGCTTAGCAAAAGGTCGATCTCAGAGATATGTTGTTGGTTCGGTATGGAGTCGTACAGGTAAGTGACACGAGTTGGGCGCCAGTTATAAGGGGGTAAGACCTTATAGCGCGCTTCCGGTAATCTGTGGTAAGAAAGGGTTAAAGGCAGTGCTGGGTGAGGGAACAGGATACGCAAACGAGAAAACAGGTAAAGTTCTGAGTTAGAGCACAGTATACGAATGAATCAGTATGCTCACTTCGTGTCGGCACTTTGATGTTCCTTAGACCAAAAAACGACTGCAGCGCCGTGACGTATTACGGCGTCGCGAAACGGTCAGTAAACTACGGTGGCTCATAAGGACAAACACAAACCAAATTGGGAAGTGTTTTTAGCAATTGGTGAGTTTTTTTCATTTGGGGGTGTTTTCATTTGGGGGTGGTTTCGTTTGGGAAGTGTTTTAGGCAATTGGGGAGTGTTTAAGCAATTGGTTAGTTTTCCAATTGGAGAGTGTTTTCATTTAGTGTGTGTTTTGATTTGGTTTGTGTTTGTCCTTATGAGCCACCGTAGTGAAACTGCCAGTTTCTGCCCACCGTTTGGCGCTGCGAGCGCTAATTTGAAAAATCGTCTATGGAAAATGGCCGAGTGAGCATACTGATTCATTCGTATACTGTGGTTAGAGAGTGTAAATTCTTTATTTGCACAATTAGAATCACTGTAAAAACTAATTGCACTTTTCTTTCTTCCAGACGAGGATCAGGTCCAGGTGCTGGTGGGAGAATCGGCTTGGAAGGATTCTGGCTTTTGCTGCTTGGCTGCCCTTCTTATACCGCTGGCTGACATCCTTCTTCCCGTTGATTGGCTCCTGGCGATAATCCTTATATCCTAGTTGTGACATCGGCCTGACATCGCATGGTCCTTGTTTTTCACTCCCTCTGGTGAGTGTTAGTTGTAGTGCTTGTCACACGGTGTTTATTCTCTAAAAGTACAAGAGGTGGTACAAAAAGGCCTCCTTAAGCCAAAGCAAACCAAGTAAGAAGTAAACTAAATGGCAACTGGCGATTATCGCAGTAGGAACGTGTTGCACCTAGTTTCAGCCGCAACCACAGCAAATAGTCCAGATAAAAATTCTGGTACAAAGGAAAAGTCGCCAATCCTCATGAACTCAAAAAAGGACGATCCTATTTCATCTGCCGTGCGGCCCGTATATCTATATTGGCCTAGGAATGTGAACTATCCAGCCCCTGGCAGCAATGACCCGCAGCACGCCAGTGTCAGCCCTGGTGGAAAGATCAGTAAATGGTCACTATCGCTATCAATATGAATTGTGGTTTTTCGGACTACTGACACCACTATAAGCTTAGTGATATTACTATATTGATGTCAGTATGGCTAAAATATCAAATTAATAAAATTAATTAATATCCTGAAGACTTTTAATGCTCGAATCCTATCTGCATATTACATGTATACAGGGTGATTCATAAGTCCATCACCACCCTGTGTCATTTTAAAATTACTGCGGCTACTGCAATGTAAGGTTGTAAGTGGTATACCTTGTTAAGGGGACATTGTTTTATGTGATTTTCATTGACAATGATTTAGTCCTTCAAGGTCATTGCG
>JAQGAO010004535.1:0-15011 GCA_034697705.1 Ommatoiulus sabulosus
GATTTTTGCGAATGCGCATGCGCTAGTAATCGGAGGCAGAAAGCTGATCTGAAATTGGTTCACTCTGCTCCTACCCAAATTCACGGGTGGGCTTCCAAGGGCCTTCTCCAGACTTTCATAGGTGAGGTAATTAGCGAGGGAGTTGATGAACGTTGATTTGCCAGCACCAGTCTCACCAAGCAGCAAAAGATTTACATCCTTTCGATCAGTTGCTCCGTTCATGAAATTAATTACTCCCGCCATGCTGGTTTTAACGTCTACAATGCAACGACCCCTATATCGAAAGTAATTCAGAATATTAAAATGATTTGTTTTTTTGTAGTACAATGAATACACGGGTGACGGGTCTAGTTGTGAGCAAAATATTATGTAATACAGAGTCATGCGGTGTGGATGCACATAAGTTATATTTTTTAACATTTTATTTAATTTTGAAAGTTTAAATTTCGTTAACCCTGTACAATATTAATTGATTATTTTTCATAGCTGCACGAGGATCTTTTTACAAACTTCTCTATACAGTATAATCACAAAATTAAAGAAGTCGATTGACTTACGTGAATGTGCCTCAAACTTTACTTTTCATACGACCAAATCGTCTATAATGGTGTCGAGATTTATTAAAAGAATTTACTTTATAGATGTTTTTAAGAATAATCTGATCTTATCCTGATTTGTTATCAGGCATGTTCGTCAAATTGATAAAGTACCTATTTTGATAACCACTAAATTTGTTCCTTGGTAATTCTGAAATCATAACATATTAGCCTATACCAGGCTTTATTTTAAGTCGGATATCTGGGCAAGATTAGATGCACTAGAAATCCGGGTCCAGTAAAATATATCAGAATTAGCTTTAAATGTAAGTGTACATGCATGCATATTAGCAAAATCCCAGTGAATTACTATTATAATACTTGGGTTCCTACATGTATAAGCTTTGGTAAAAAAATTATGTATAGTTTCTAGTACATAAACTTTATTTTGAGTTTCTTATTCGCTGCGTGCATTTTATTTTGATTCATCAAATAATTCAATATTTCAATGATTTTATTTAATAACTGAAAATATGCGTAAATCTCCATTTTTTACTAATGTGATATTATATATATATATATATATATATAGAAGAAGAGGAAGATATATTACAGTACCACTGTTTCTATCATCCTAGTTATGAAACCGCCCAAAGAGCTGGTCCTCTTTGGACGAAATTAATCTCATTTGAACTGAATTTGGTACATTCTCTATTAGTCTATTGGGATTACTTTCTAAGATAGTTTAAAGCATGAATTTAAATATTTTCTATTGGTTAGGCAATTTCAGACTTAAAGCTTCATTAGAAGCGCCATCTAGTGATTAATCAGTGATTAGAAATTTTCAATTGCTAATTATTTTCCTTCATTGTCTATGGGAACATTTCTTCGAAAATATTTAATTTTAAGGCTATCATTAACTTCGGAGACTATCATTAGGGTATCAATAACTAGGATTTGTACTCTTGAGTACAGATTTGGCAGATGTTATTGACTGATTGTAAACTTTATGATCTTATCGGCCTGAAAGTATAATGATTTAATATGCGCAAAAAAAAAAATTATCAGGAAGATACAAAATGCAAAACTGGTAATATATTGGATGTTTTGAGAGGTTTCTAAACTTTAATCTCTGCGCAATAGAGAAAAGAAAGTGTGCTTTACAAAAAAATATATTAAAATCATTTTTAGCCTTCATTTGTTACAATGGTAGTCAACTTTAAAAATGTTGCAATTTCCCATTTTTTGTGAAAAGTTTTGAAATGTGTAAAAATTCGGAGTCATTTAGGCATAAAATGAGACACGTGCGATTTAATTTAAAATTCGCGTATATATGAGAAACTTTAAAATGGTAAAATTTATACTTTTTAATTGGGTTCTATCGTTACAAAAAACTACATGTAGCTATAAAATAAATTCCTTATAAACTGTAGAATATGGGCCACTTTGCATATGCGTTAGCATTTAACATTTGTATCATGAAAAATGAGTATCAGCATCGTCAGCACGCGATTAAACCATAAATGAGAATTTGGCGTGCTAACTTCAAATTGCATGAAAATGCAACCATCCATTCTGTATAGAGAAGCATATTAATAGCTACTTAATGATAACTTTGATAAGTGGCCACAGATACGTGTACTGTAGGTCATACGTTATGCTTTTCTTGCACTTTAGGCACACTATACAGGTTCATTTACTTATTAGTTCCTCAAACTGAACAGATTTGTTCTTTTACAACTAAATGCCGGGCTTATTTGGGTTTTTATGACGAAGCCACCCACAAAGAAGCCATGCAACGCCCCGAGTCAGATCCAAACATACAAAAAATGCTTCTTTTTTTGGCTCTACGAAAGGAGTTGGGTAACGCATTGCATGAGTATGACAAATAACTCAACGGAAACAAGTTGGCAACGATTTAAGAAAACAAATGCCAACAAACACCATTTATCATGGGAACGCAGCCAGGTATGCGGACGACGCAACTACTGCTCTCGAAACACGGTGGGACAACACTGTGGCGACAACTCGTGCACGAAAAAAAATGCAAAAAAAAAAATCAAACCACAAAAATTCAGCCCGTTTTTCAAGGGGCGTACTTGAGGAGTTACGTTCAAGAGTCACATTCCTAGCTGGTGCAAAAAGGGATGCTGAAAAAAATAGCTGCAGTTTTCTGATCCTAAATGGGCAAATTTGTGATTTGTGCCAACAAAAGTGTGGCTCTTCAAGAAGTTTTTACTAGAGAAAAGACCGAAGGTACACTTTCCAGGTATATTGCGATTTATCCACATTTCATCTTAGATTTCAACCAATCCTTTATCCTTTTATATTTTTAAAATAAGCAGATGCAGACAAAAATGAAAAATGAAACGAACATACTATACTTCGCAAGTTTAAAACCCTAACCCTGCAATGTTAGAATTTGGAAAACAACTTTTGAAACAAATAATACTTGTAGTTTTGTCATCAGGCCCAAACAATTTTCATAACTTTTTCTTCCGTTAAAATTTTTAGAAAAAAAAAGGCAGCATGGAAAACACTGAGAATATTGTGCATGAAATGGGAAGTCGCTTCATTTCGCGTTTAATTTGACATTTTATTCAATTTTTGTAAATGTATCAAAAAATTGATGGAGATATGTAAGAGATATTTTAAATACAAAACTTAATTCATTGGTATTAATTTTTGAGAAATTTGTAACAAATTGCGAGCTTGGCATTTTTGATTTTTATAAACTTTGAGAAACAATTAGGAACGAAATTTACGAAAATGTAAGAATTTTGGGTTCATCCAATTCCCAAGACTTCACGCTTTAGTAATGCGATTTTATTTAACTTTCAAGAAAGAAAAACTACTTTAATCAAAATATAACGTGACAATTTTAATAATTTTTTAATGCCAATGATGTTGGCGGAACAGCCATGATTTATACAAGCAGTACAGTAAGTGATCTAGTGCTGAACACAAGACTTGCTATAGGATAACAATGCATATACACAACACATGTCGTACTGACAGGAAAAAAACGGATAGTCATACACAGCTAATACAACACGAAAACTTTACATCCAAATTAGCAGTGTTTTCGTCTAGAGTGGTATACATTACTAGGAATTCCTCAAATTATTGAATGAGTGGTATCTATTCGGACAATTCCAACATATGACACATAGAGAAAAGTATAATTTTTGTCAAAATTAGAGGCATTTTAGGTTAATGAACCACAAGTGTGTACCAGCCTCTGAAGGGAGATATCCTCTGATGATATTCCCGTATCCACATCGGCTGACATTTATTATGCAACATTTGCCGCTATCCCAACATGTAAAAATGCCCCCAGATGGCGCTGCAGTTTATCGAACGCCCAATTTCATCCTGCCATTTCCCTGCCAGCTTGTTTCAATAGTTATCTTTATAGTATGGTGCTGCTACCTTCTGCATCATCTCAGTAAGCATGCTGCCAACGTTATCATTATTTCAATGGCATCAGCATCTGTTTTTAGTCCAGTCGCAAACAAATTCATAAAAAACTGCCAACATTTAAACGGTATGGCATGGTTTGACTTTTATCCAGATTGGAAAATGCACGTTGGTAACTGTCGTTAAAAATTTCACGCGGGTGCATAGTCAGCCACGTTTATTTTTGGGCTGGGTGAAAGAATTAATCATGCAAAGTTGCCGCATGGCAGTTCGTACGCGATGGAGACAAGTTTCCAGACAACGTTGTCAATCTATCTTCCAGGTGGCAGCACCATAAGCACGTGGCCTTAATTTTCCACAATGCAAACTCTTGAGAACATTTTTGTCAAAGTGTCATCCCGCAGCGACATCTGTGAACATATGCGTCGAAAAGTGATGGGAAACGAGCTATGGCGCTCCGTGCATCGGACGCCAAGCGGTGACGCCGCAAGGCTTCCGAATCGAATCTGAGGCAATAGGATTCTCGCTAAGCAATCCTAGTTCCTCGACTCAGAATCCTGGCCGGCACATTCATCCTAACCAGTAAAGCCATGCTGAAAAGTCCTAAAAATCACGTCTTCGCTTCCAGTGGACAGGGGACGTTCACCTTGGAGGCCCGGACAGCTGGAGTAGTAAGCAGCAGCAAATTGCGGTAGTCCTGCTCATAGACGTCGGGGATGAGCCCTGCTGCAGACGCGACCAGGCTGACCGTCTCGCGGTCGTATAGCTTGCGCTCGTAGTCGATGAGCTGGCGGAAGAAGCCGTTGTTGGGTCTGATGATTGGGCGGCGCTCCTTGACGTACTGGTAGGCGTCACGCAGGCTCATGTTGTCGTACTTCATAAGGTAAGCGATGCACAGTGCCGCCGAACGGCTGACACCGGCCATGCAGTGCACCAGTGTCTTGCCGCCATTCTGTCGCGTCTCGTGGATCTTATCGGCGACGTTGTCAAAGAAGCTGGCGATGTTGGCGAAAGGCGAGTCGTCCAAACCCACCTTCACGTACTCTACGCTGCTGATGGGCAGGTTGGGCAGCTCGTTGGTGGCGTTGATTACGCACGTCACATCCTTCTCCTGCAGGGCATTGGCATTGACCGCCCGGGCAGCGCAAAGGTACAGGTGGTCGGTCAGCTCGGCAATGTGTGAAAGCACAGACATAGTGCTTTGACGGAACATGGTAGTCACTGGATAGTTTGGGTTGAAATATCCTAGAAATCGGAGGAAATGAATTTATATACGAGGCTACTGATGGGATGCATGGGTCACAATTTCTCGCCTTTTGACCATTGAAGCAAATTTGAGACAATGACAGAGGTCGTTCATGCTTTGAAATCGATGTTCTAGAGCTACACGTGGCTTCAGGCAAACATGGCGAACATGTTGGTTTACCCTCGCTACCTCAGAGAGGCAGGGGTCAAACAATAACACACAGATGGATGACATTAAAAGTGACTTGGCTAATAGGAAATGCTAAAATCGCATCTACGTTGACCAATATTCAGGAATAAGTCTTGAGGACTTCTTCCATTTCCTTCTTTTTCAGCAATAACAGCGTCAAAGGCTTTTTTTGGTGCTAATTGAGCTTGTACTTAAGGTGCTCAAAAAAGGTTGACGAGATCGGCTGAATTAAAATTTAAGAAAAAAATCACCTAGTATTTTCAGAAAAAGACAGACTATAGTTCGTTCTGATCGAATTTTAAGTTTGAGCAAGAGCTACAGTATTTGTGAATGCATGCATGCACATACAGTAAGCTATATCTAAAGGAATTAAAACAAGATTGCGAATCCAAGCATTAGCAAAAAGTGCTGGGCGTTTTATTCTTATTGTTTATAATCTGCTATTTCTACACAACTAATTATAACCTGGAGAATTTTTATTAAGACACTAAACGTAAGATCTAGTAGGAGTTCCAAGCATATTCCACGCGAATAAATCGGTGACACGCCTTTGGCGAATAACTCCCATTCCGATCACAACGTGGATCATGGGGATCTATGGTCAGAACCAAAGAAGAATCTGTACTGAACTCAAAACCATAACGAAAAACTATCAAATCGTATTACGAGAAAAAATATAAAAACCAATCATCCATTAATGATGTCAGGGGACAGGCCTATAATATGACATTTTTCATCATCCCTGCTCTAGTTGTAATCTGTCTGAAACGTTGATGCTTCGCTTACCAAAAACAGTAGGCCTACGTCGAAAACTTCAACTGGACAATCGGAGGTAACGTTCACGGAACAAGACGAGAGATCAATGATGAAATTCCCACTTTTCCATCCTATTTTAAATTCAAACAGGAGCTGACGATGCGACGGCCACTTGCCAAGAAAAATCCTCAGCTGACTGAGTGCTGGGTGCAGCCATCTAGTGACAATTATTTCGTTCGTTGACTTCAATAGCTATGTTTCGTTTGTGAAATTTGTAAGGAATGGTGGCGCCATCTATTGCCACCTTTTTCGTTCTGGAACTTTGTAACGAAAAACGAGTGGAGTTATCCACAGGGAGGCACACAGGTGCCCATTGGTTTAATATTGGGCCCTCCGTTTGAAAGGAGTAAAAGCAACTATCTAATAGATGTCGTCACTAATCCATTAGAAAGCTAATGAACGAAATAGATGGCGCCAGCAACATTTCAAAGTTCATGAACCAGAAAGATGGCGGAATCATCCATTAATTACAAAATTCATGATAGAATAGATGGCGCTGCCATGAAAGCATGTCGCCAAGATTCATTACAAAGTTCATAAATGTAAACTGTAGTAATAGAATTCGCCACTGTTCACTAATTTTTATACAACCAATGAATGATCATGCCACCATCCATGGAAAAGTTCATAAAAAAACAATAAACGGCGATACCTTACAATAAAAAAGTTTAATAACGAAAAAACGTTAGAACAGATGGTGAAACAATAATAAAATTTTCAAAATGAAATGCTCCTGGTTGTTGACTCTCAATAACACTTTCTGGGCACAGTATACTGTGTTCTGGGGAACAAACAATTTAGCATTTGAAATGGGGGTAGCACAGTACACCCATTACACCGACTGCTTGTCGGTGTACGCCGTTACTCAGCGCCTCACCACTAATGTAGTTGCATTAGTATGTGATACATGTAGCTCACATGCAGCTGCAAACACTCGTAATTAAGTGGCCATTCAAAAAGATTGTACTGTGCTTGAGTTCAAAAAGTATACTGTGCTTGAATGGCAAAAACGCACTTTCTAGCAAGCACATACTGTAAATTCAGAGTAAGCGTAAAATGTTTTATGCTATACTGTACACACATTTTCAACCAGGTAATATATCCCTCAAATGCTAAAATTCTGTATTTCATCTGATCAAAATGCGAGAAATAGCTATTATTAACTTTTAAAGTATTTACTGAAAACGACACGTTAAACAACCAAAAACATGCAAATAAAGTGCACCACTCCAGCTCAGTTTTGATGCGTAACATTTTATGACTTAAGAATTCAACAAATCATTAAAAGCGATTACTTAGCGGTTAATTAAAAGCAAAATAAGGACGCTGTGTAAGTACACACATTATACACATGGATGGGGGGATATCGAAACACAGGCTGCACGTGCTGAAAACAAGCGCGTGATTGCAGTTCTTTGGTTATTTTAGAAGTTTGCATTAGGTATCTTTAAAACGAAGTTTAAAATCTATGATTGTGGCTGGGACAAACACGACTAAAACCAATGTACAGGGTGCCTCACGAGAGGCGCCGTTGCTCCCTCCAAAATATCCACTCCCAAAACAACCACAACCCGTATACTCCGCCGGCGCTCCAATAAACGAAAACATTGCACAAATGTCAGAGCAGTTCGTCGTCTGCCCGCTCGAAACTGCGAGATTGCGAACCGTGCAGACGCGGCGAAAACCCAGCGGTCAAAGGGGAAACGAAAATCTGGATTTTCGAAAAACTGTCGGTGATGGCGTGGCGAGCCAAAAATCTTGCAGGAACCCATCGGGATCTATGCCGTTGTAGCACAAAATGCTGCGCGATGAAGGAACTGCATAGTTTATATCAGATTTTTTGGACAAAGTCTGTTTCTTCTCCCCCTTGAGAATCTTACAGATGCCGACTGGGCCGAGACGCGCGGCACTTCTTCGTGGTCGACACCAATGACACTCTCGTCGGCTCAGTGGCGCCGGTTCTTTACCTTCTCGATCAGATTACAGATTTTCAGCGCAGGTCCCAGCTTCAATCCCATGTACTTCATCATCATATCACTGTTGAGGAGCAAAAGGGCTTTGCCATCGATTTCCTGTAAAAAGAGTGAGTTAGGATGGCCATTAACATTGCGGACAGCTCGAGCTTTCAAATGCATCCAAAAATCAAGTTAATTTCAGGCTGTCATTTTGAAATTCTGCCAAGATCTTGGCAAGTAAAACTATACTGACTACTTACATGTCTCTTGAAGAGGTCCGTGTGCACGGCCAAAGCGGGATCACAGGTACTGATGTGCCTTACCACGTCGTCTATCGTCCAGTCTGATGGGTCGACTGTCGACTGGACATTCTCCACTAGAGTCGTGGTGGAGCTAGCCGCTAAGGAAAAATACAAATTAGTAAAATTGCGTCGGTTCTTGGCCAGACGATGGCGACTTTTTCAAATCACCGTAGACACCCTTTATACTAACCTTCTAGCTCTGTGGAGAGGCTCTTGCGGGATACTTTGGAGGGGGCGACCGGACTCGGGACGCTCGAATCGGATGACTCTGACGACCACCTTCGCTTCACCATCGTAGAGGACATGACATCGTGAACGGACGAGGACTCAGTCTCGCGGTGCTCCTCGGAAGAAGCCACTGAAAGTCAAATAAAGCACGTTGTATGGAGAAATTATGGGAAAAGCTCATCAAAAGAATTGGTTTTAGTACGAATAGAAATATTCCGAGAAAACTACGGTAAATCACGTATCGCTCCACATTTATTTTTAAGAGAAAATGTTAAACACTGTCTGGCTTAAATATGGATAGTAATTACTATTTCGAGAATGAGAGCTAGCTGATCGCTAAAGCTTAATAACCATTCAATATCACTACGTTTGCCCATTATTAATACGACACTGAACACTGTTTCTAAGAGTACCCCAAAATAATCTAAAATAAACTTTAAAATACTGCTTTGGCAGTATTCCAATTTAACATTCCTTAATGAATTGACTGCTAATTTGCATAACCATATTTTATATACACTTTTGCAACATTTACATGCTGATAACAGAGCTTTTAAGAACTTTGATATTCAAGTATTAGATAAAAAATAGTTTGGATATTTTTTCAGCCCAAAATAACATTTGCCAAATTCCACACAAAGATTTACCTCTGATGCTGCGTTTTCCAGGATGCAGCTGTTTGTTGCACTTGCTGCAACCGCCGTCCAATGGCTGGCTTGTGAAGAAGTTTTCACAGCAAACCAGCTCCTCAAACAAGCTTTCCAGATAATTCCAAAATGTAGAGACCTTGTCGACAGAAGGCAGTCGTACGGCATGCATTTTACTGTCGATATTTGCTGTGAAACAAAGTAAGTTTAAACTGGAGAAATAATGCATTGCTACCAATGTTTTATTCGAGAATTCCTCTTTGGGTGGCTTACCAGTGATGATGACTTTGCCGTCGCCTGGTCTTAACATGTTGTAAACGACGTGTTCTTGGTAGGCTACCTCGATGCATGCCTGAACAGCTTCCCTGAGAACACGGTTCATGGAGCCAGGTCCAAACTGCAGTGGCAGGTGAGCCACTTTTCGGGGGTTGAGAAAAGGACCGCAAACGCAAGAGTGGTTCACATACACGCAAACTGAAAAATAAGTTGGCGATACAACAAATATCAACGCTTTTCAGAGAAAGTCGTGGGGAAATGAGAAATTTTAGCTCAAATGTTGTGTAATCCGCACAATTTACTCAGATTTACAAATAAACTAAACATAGTAGACTACTGATTATCCAAGGAGATTGGTAACTCCAAAAAAAATACAAACGAATTGTAAGCTGCACACTATACAATTCAAACGCAATTTTAGATTCTTGACACACTTCCAACTCATTTTTTTTTTATATCAGGCCCCAAAAAACCTTTGCTTGAAAAGAAAAATTACCTGAGGGGTTTGATTTTGGAATACTGCTGGTGTCAGGTTCAGTGACAGTTATGTTAGGAGAAACCGCACTCGTGCCTGGAGATTCGCTGCTACTTGTACCCCCATCCTCCAGCATGTTCATTCGTGCCGTGGACGTAATGCGCAGGACAGGAATTCCCGAGCCACTTGACTGAGGAATTGACACCATTGGCGGGTAGCTGTGGTTCTTGCCCTTGACTTTGGTAGAAGTGGATGAGACGGCTGAGTACAGTAATGAACAATGAATCGAACTAAACAACAACCCATTGACCCGCGATATCTCAGAAGGCAATGCCAGATCAAGAATTAACCTTTGTGGCCAGGTGGCTGCAACGGGTGTCCACTGATGGCACACCAATTCACGGGGAAAATATCTCTGGAATCGTACCGGCACCAATAATCGAAAGCACCCTTCCAGCCATCAAATGTGATATGAATTTTATCGCCGTTCACTGCTCCAATCGTGGCCGGACAGATCAGTTGCGGGTTCTTGCGATCAACAGCTTCTAATTTTTGACCATATCGGAACTGATTGCATTTAGGAGTAAAAGGTTCCTACATAGAAATAATACCATCTCAAGCACTTTGGGTATATCAATGGCTATTTCACGCTAAATTCCTTTTTTTAAGTGACAGTGACACGTAAAAATCAAGTCAATCATGAAGAGGACGTTGGATACCTTTTTAAAGATTTTTGCTGGAGCCATTTCTGCCCCGTTTAGGGTTTTAAGAAGAAACATTGGCCAGGCTGATGCATTCATGCGAAAGCCTAAAGGAAAAAAAATTAACCGGTTTTTCAATAAGTTCCTGATTTACCGAATGAAGATGGTGCTAACACGATGGACGAATTCCAACCTAAAGGTGGCTGCAGCATTCCTCCGTGCTTCTCGCAATACCCGATCGGATGTATTTCAGACGAATCCACCAGGCGCCAGAAGTCATTCTTATTGTCGCCCCCATCCAGTCGCAACCTCAGCCGTGGTCCCAGGGTGCCCACAATGGTCGCAATGCAAGTCGACGTCAAGTTGCGTGGATCCAACGCTTCGAGTTTCATGCCCATCTGGAACTCATTACTGGGCGGTACCGTATACTAAAAACATGAAATGCATAAATAATAACAAAACAAAATGCTTTTGGCCCTAATGAAAGCAATGGCTTGAAATCCATTTCATTCCCTTTTCAGCTTTTAAAAAGCTGAAACAACACATGATATTCCCATGCCTTTGCAGTAAAATCAAGTTTCTTAATCCACGAGCAAATTTCTTTAAAAAAAAAACCGTGGATAAATTAACGTAACTCAAGTATGGAAATTTAAAGCTTGCAGATTGAACATCCTCTCCTAAAAATACAAACTTGCATAATATAGTAAACAAGACAGACCTGTTTGAAGCATGTATCCGGTGCCGCAAAAGACTTAGTTTCCAAGAGGTAATTAGTCCAAGTAAAATTCGCTACACATAGCCGCAGTTCAGGTGCACAGCATTGCAAAAAAGCAATATAAAAAGCGAAGAACAAGGCATTAATTGAGGGAGTGAACTCGCCTACATCGTCCACTTAAAAACGATCTATGGCATGTTAACGTACTTTGTCTAATAGTAAACACTGGTATACTCGGGGTGTCTGTTTTTGGGGACCAACCCTTTTCGGGGAGCCCTGACCTTTTTCCTTTTCCTTCGGCAGAACTTTTCACATGGACTAAAAATGGAAAGAAGTGGGCGGGAGGATGGGCCCACGGGCCCGTCCCCTCCTAACTAAGCAGGATATAGACCAAGCCAAGATAGCACAACACCCAGCGCTACTAAGGTGCACGTTTTAAAAATAAGGGAAACTGATATGTTCTCTAGTTTGTAATTTCAGAACTCATCGATGTACATTTTAACGTTTTTAAATTCCACATAAACAACCGCTTATAGTCATGCCATACTCTTTAAAATAAATAAATAAATAATGCTAAAAAGTATAAAATAAAATATTCTAAAAGCCATTCACACACGCAGACATTCGTGCATTTCACAAAATCCATTTATTCCATGTCCCCGAACGTGCGGAAATACCCGCACCATGGCGCGCGCTAGACACTCACTGTTGCTTTCATACTGATACACTTGCGTATGTCCCGATTGACGGCCTTTGGGTGGCTTCTCCTTTGACCGGTACTGGTTCAAGCAGTCCGTGCTGCAAAAGTCTTTCGGGGTCGGCAAACCTGCCTCATCCCTTTGGATGGTCGAACTGTCGATAGAGGCTTTGCAATGCAAACAAACCATTTGCTATGGAAATAGAGAATACTGTACAATACATCTTTTAACAAGTAAGGTGTATTCACGGTTCTGGGAAATCTCCCTTTTTTTTAAAAAAAACTGCCTATCAGATAGGATGATCAGGAGAACAAATGAGAAAATGATACAGGTCCAGCGTCAATCTAACTGCAAAGTTTTTTGCTTTTGCTGATAACGGGAATTTTTTGCCAATATATTTTATATTTCTTACTACAGTATAATAATGAAAGGGGTCCAATAGGTAACACCACAAACGCCATATTTGATATTCTATTCAAAAAGGTGATTAAACCAACTGATTAAATCAAAACGCTTCTAACAAGTCAAAATCCACAAAATACCCACGAAAAGTCGTGAATGAAGAAAACACAATTAATACATGATAACAGCAACGGGCATTGCGCCCATGCTTCATGATGATGATAACGTCAATGGAATGTTCGGTAACAAAAACAGCAGAAGGGGGAACAAGGTATCACAATTGTTTGAAGTTAATAAACGTTGTAAAGTTGCCAGTCATGGAACACAGACTCACAAGGCATCTAATATAATGGGATAGTTCCTATAATAAATCGGCCATGACCGTCTTCCTTTCAAATCCCATCCTCTTCGTTAGTTTCAAATATTGGAAATATAATTTCATTCTGATGTCGGGAATCATCATAACCAGACAGCTTAGTCTGACTTAATTTGCATAATGATCCTCCCCCCCCCTGCCAAATGGTACGATATCCTATCTGCACCGCAAATAATTGAATTGAATGGCTGCATGACGTTTGACAATTATGCTTAAATATTATAGAATGATTTATGAATGAATTCATGTAAAAATTATATGGTTATACAAATTTGAAACTTTACATTTTTGTGGGGCAATTGGTTCAAGTTGATAGAAAAGCCAAACAACGATTAGAAAGCATCCCATAAATGACGCCGAACATATGAAAGCCTATTGAAACGCGCGGGGAAAAACCAATGCAAAGGAGAGCAACTCCGCTTACCTTTTTGAATTCGGTCATACACACTTCGGAACAAAATTCTTTCTTGCCATTCAGTAAAGAAATATGAAGTTTCATATCTCGCCTCAAGTCACTACACCAGCCACAAGCTTGTCTAGGCCGGAGTGTTTTTCCTATGGCTGGACGAACAAACGTACGAAATTAACAACTAGCAGGCACAATGAAGCACGATATATGGAACGAGTCAATAAAAATCGCAGAAACTCACATGTGGTTTTATTGGCTGACATCTTGCGACATTATTCAACAGAAGAGCATGCTATTGTGCGTTCGTCGAGCTGCTGCTGACACATATAATATCTAAGCAAACAAAAGTTTCATGACGAATGACTATACAGTTAAAAGCATCACGGCATATATTTCGCAGGGTTGTTACACTACTAAAGCTCGCTGCATTCAAAGAGTATAAAAAAGTTTGGACGACAATGATGCTCCTACACTGTTGTAAGAGGTGATTTGCATGATAGTTCAAATGTGTCAGTGGGTGGGATAGGTTCGGTAACAAAACTCAAAAAAAGCCCTTGAAAACTTGATGACAATACTAGTTTACAGAATTTTCACGCAGGACAGTTCTACCAAAACTTTTAAATTTTCACTACAGTTTGCAATGCTCCTACACTGTTTTGCATGATAGTTCAAATGTGTCAGTGGGTGGGATAGGTCTGGCTGCATGCCCTTGAAAACTTGATGACAATACTAGTTTACAAAATTTTTAAGCAGGACAGTTCCACCAAAACGCAGGACTTTTCAATTTCCACTACAGTTTTCAGGCTAAGGAGTGTAACAACCCTATTTAATGAGATACGACCGTACAATTTCAATCTATCTGTTTTAGCATGATGTCCCGCGAGGGCTGTCAGTGCTGATGCGTAGCTATAAGTTTCCCATAAGGAACATGTCTTCAAAGCCACTTTCGATTAAGTGAAAGTGGAAAACAGTCGGAGGAATTAGACGAGAAGTTAGCACCGATTAAGCGATTTCTGCGAGTGTCAAACCGAAAGTGGAAGCATAATTACGCATTGAATATGCAAAACGATTAAAAAGGCGCTAAAAAAAGGGGGTGGGGGAAAACGGAACGTTCGATTTCACTTTCACTTACATGGGCCATCCGAAGCTCATCCGGGTTCGGCCACTCCGGAACGACCACTTTGTCGGCAAATACGATGCCTAAAGGTGCTGAATCACACCAAATTACATAATAAACATATCCTATTTAATAGAATTTAGTTAAAATTCGCAGTCCATTAAAATCACGACCGCCATGGTGGCCGCCATACAAAACGATCTTAGCAACAGAACCAGATGCCGAGACTCATGCGGAAAGTAAAGTTTCGAAAAATCCCTACCCCCATAGTATTAAATAACAAACGTAAAACAATTCAATGTACCATTAGATTAGGAATAGATTTTATAGGCCATTAAAATTAACAAATAATATAAATGTACATGTCGAGAAATCAGTTACTAGGGACAAATTCAAATTAGTTCATCGCCTGTCAATCTTGGTCATAGTGTTGGAAAAAATCAATATGGTAACTCCGCCCACATTAACCGAGCTACACCTACACAGCGCCGCATAGGAATAGT
>JAQGAO010004536.1:0-15010 GCA_034697705.1 Ommatoiulus sabulosus
GTGACTCATAGGTTGCAGGATCGAATCCAGGTAACTTCCAAGGAAAATTTAGAAATTTAGACAGTCTAGACATGATAGATGTATATGCTGATTCGATTTGATCATTAAAAGTCTACAGGCTATTAATTTATTTGATATTTTTTATTATTTAATGCATTTTCAATGCATTTTAATGCAATTTAAATCGGAAGAAATAAGACACATTTTGTGACTTATTTATTTTCAGAAACCAAAAAAAAGACATGTAATGAGCCTTATTTTTGTCTACAATGAAAAAACAGATAAAGTGTCTTAAATTAAGGCATCCATTTTTTACAGAGTATCAAGTAGTAAGCCTAGTTAATCAGAAATCCGCGAGAGGATCTGATTAGTAAAAGGGTCAATTGGGCAATGACGAAAATTACCCAGAGGCAGTGCCGAGGCACGTTTGTTTAGTTGTTGATTTGATGAAAAAAATCACGAGACTCTGTATATTGTCCATTATCGTATAATGAAGTACAAGACATGTAGCATCAGACTTCGAAAAAGACAAATGTTATTAAGTGCACAGAATGACCCTGCAGGTACTAGTTGTCTAGGTATGAGCTTCCAAGCTATTATGGATTAGTTTATAAATCCTTTGTACGATTTTGTCTCTTCAAAATTGCAATGAGCAACAAGCATCGAAATCTCAGCGCCATCTATGAGACATTCAGAAAACCTTTGGCAGGAGAGTCTTCCGACCATCAAATGGCGCCATAATAAGGTTTTGAAAAAATATTCTATTGATTAACAAAGCGAACCTCAATTAACCACGCTGAATAAATGGGTATAAATCACCGCATTTCAAGCATAACCAATTATTTTATTAAAATGTTATTTTAGTGCACTGACGACATTTCGTGGCGTCTGAAGGTAGCATTTATTCATCAGGTTTGCAAATACGGAATCTTATATTTACAGTACATTAGTTACTCACGAGAGTTGGTTTCGAGTTCTCAAAATATCAAATTAAAAATAAGAATCAATTTACAACCTCATTTAATAAGAGCATTTAGTCATCCGCACAAATGGATTAACCACTACTCGATAACAAAGATTATGTTCCCATGTTTGGCAACATAGCGCTGAAACACCCTGTATATGGGCATTTATTCCATATTACGCTGTATGTATATAATATCCATATGTAACTTTATGCCATTTTCCATATATGGTTAGAAACTTGCATAGCTGCAGTATATATGGCAAATAATATCTGGCAATAAAAGATAGTGTATATGGCAATACAATGTAAGAAGTCTGTCCAATAAGTAAGCTTACAAGATCTCTTACGGGTGTAATTTTCCTTATGGCATAATTTTGGCATTCAAATTTCCTGTCTAATTTAAGCAGGTAGACCCCTATTTCCTCTCACGAACACTTGATCGCCACTCATGACAGTCAACTGTCCCCACCATCAAGTGGAAATAAGAGGGACTGGGGACTGGCGAAATTACAATGTTAAATATTGAGCTGTGAAGTGTGATCAGATTTCTGTGACGCCATAAAATGTCACCGAAACAGGTCTTGGATTGGTGCACTGACTTTGAAAATGACAGGAATGATTGACACGGATTTCGGGATTTGTCTATGCTGGTCTATAGATGGCTCGGTGAATTGGCGGGACAAATGTTTGGGAAAGTTTGATGAATACCTATACCTGTATGTGTAAAAATAGCCTGTTGCATGACCCAACTATTTACAAAATTTGTATATATTAGTTGAATAAATTCAGATAGTGAGAGGTCTTATTTATACCTTGTACATGTACAGACTTTATCGAACAGCGCTCGTATATGGCAGTGGACCTTATGCAGTTATGTATGGGGCTACAGCACGTGATCTTTACATCGAATCAACAACTAAACAAACGTGCATCAGCACTGCTTCCGAGTAATTTTCTTCAATGGAATGAATGAAATGCCACGTGATATATGCAAAAGGTTCTTACACATATTATTCATATTCCTTTATATTTTATGACCAAAACATGCATGAAAATATACAGGGTGTCCAGTTCCGCATTGTACAGGTGTAGATGTGTGCATGGAGAGGGTCCAAAAGGGAGTCATTTGAGATAGGGAACCTATGGGCGCAGACGTCAAATAACGGAGTTAAGGGCGATTTAGAGGAGATGCTTCAGGACCTTATGTTAGCCTTGTACAAAGGCATGTGGTTTTAACATGACAGCCGAATTTATAAATGCATTGAGCAAAACGGTGGCCATTTTGAACACCTTTCGTAAAGTGGCGATTTGTGTCCTACACATAAGGAATGTCTTTTCAGTTCTGTGAATGTAATTGTAATTCGTTTTTGTGCACGTTGAGTGCAGGTTTGCAGCATTTCAATTGTGAAATAAACTTTTGCAGTGATGCAATTACACTGTAAATCGCCATTATCTTCGTTATTTGACGTCTGCGCCCATAGGTTCCCTATCTCAATTGACTCCCTTTTGGACCCTCTACTCACACATCTACCCCTGTACAATACGGAACTGGACACCCTGTATACTGTCAATATAATCTTATATCATTTTCCATATATGGCTGAATTACTGGTAATTTACAGGATATGCAGCATGTTTTCAGTAAGCTTACAGCTATAAATCTTAAGAAATCTTCATATATGGTATGCGATCGGTATGACCATGTTGGGAATTAAGTGCATGCATAAATGGGTCATACTTGCTCATACATGTAAGTTGCATACATTGACATAAAAACGCATATTCGACCATCTCCGTCTACCTTTCCCATCCCGTCCTACTCCTTGTTTAGGTTAGGTTCTTCCCCAGCCCCGTACAGATGTAAATACGAAATTAACGGGGTATCCGGTAACTCAAGGTCCATGCAGCGACGAATTTGTAGACCTTGGGTGAGAGCAGAGTAAAACTTACGTAGTTATGCTAACTTATTTTGAACCAGTGTCGCGTAGTAGTATTGCAGACTCTTACCACTAGGCGACACTGATTTTCAAGAACACTGATAAGTTTCACTCTGCTCTCACCAAATGGGTACGTTCAAAAAGAGCTTATTTTTTCGGTGGCTGTTTTTAGTACCTTACCTGCTTGTTTTCAGTTGCCTTTTTTTCGAGCTTAGGTGTTCAAAAAGGGCTTATATCAGCTTGATTTTCAGCATGCTTGGTGACGCCACTGCATGCGTTGTACAAGGTGAAACATCACGCGGAAAACATTCTTGCACATGCGCATTAATGTTTAGCATCTCATTTTGAGCGCAGGACACATTTTTATGCTACATAGGCTGCATATACAGTACAGTTTTAGCGCAGTCTTAGCGCAAAGATAACTACAATAACTTTATTCTTATAATATACAAAAACCTATTAACGTTAAACTTTACATGAAAAGTAATAACGTGCAAATTTGTCTACAAATGGATTTCGCCTCATGGGATTATAATTATTTAAGTATGATATAGGTGCAGTACACTCGTACAAATATGTACACTAACAGTGTTACTCATAATAGAAATAAAGATCCTAATAATCGGAAATTACTCCTAAATTTGTCCCTGCATACATTTTCCCTACTTACGTTTTCGTCAATCCCTCCGAGAAACAAATAGCAATAGGCCTAATAAAACGCACGCGCTCTCTAGCTGACATATCGTGCATGGCTCCACTTTTGACCAATAGTGATCCGTGTGCCACTCTGTATCTAAAAAATCAGCTTCCGATTTCACAAAAACTGAAAAAACTGAAAAGCTGAGCCTGCCATGGCTAGGCTTTCTTCGAATTAGCATGCGCTATAGTGCTTGTGACCGAAAAATAAGCTCTTTTTGAACGTGCCCTATGTCCGATTGACGCATCTGGAAAAGTTTGAGTAAAGGAAAGACAATTACAAATGCGCCGCCATGCCATAGCTCTTGCAACAGTAGCCTAAAGTACTTGCGTAGATATCAAAATCTACGCACAACGCTCTTCGCGAACTGCCGAACGCGTTCAATGAAATTCAATTAGCCAATGACGTCGATGAACTGCACGACGAGGTAAATGAGCATCCTAACGACCCCAAACATGATCCACAAACAGTTTTTAAACTACGGCTTGTTAATCACCTTTGCGAGGTTCCCGAAGATCCAGTATCTAATTTAACGAACATTTTCCCAATTCCCTTCTCTGAGATTCTTTGCATAAACATTAGCTCGATAAAACGTGTGCTTGAATTGGCAATTCATCACGCAGCGATGCGTTAATTTGTTTATAAACAGAATAAATTTCAACAAGCAGACGAACTGACGAAGACTGCAAACTAAGTGCCTGACAGCGACCGTTGCGCCACCTGCGCTTATATGACACCGGTTTCCAACCCAACAGCCCAATTCTGGTGTTCTGGTTTGCAGCCCAATAGCTGACGCCATCGGCGTCAATGACTGCTATGGACAATTGTAGAAAACGGATGCTTCCAGTCAATTTCCAGCTCTTTGTGTTACTATAATCCCCATAAGGCGCTTAAGAGCTAATCCATTAACTGCGTTGAAGCGTTAAGTACTTGAAGAAATAGTAATGACATCGTTCATACCAATTGCGGCGTTTCAAGAGATTAATGTGGTCTTCTCGCCAATAGGACAACTTTTAAGTTGACTTCCTGCCCCACTTGCGATTACGATCTCTCGAGCTAATGCGATGACAGTGAATGAACTCTCGCTTATTCCATTTTGGATTTTTGCCCCAGGTAGAACGACCCAAAAACTGGGCATTAGGTAAACAACCAGTTTTTTTTTAAGAATAAACAGTTGTTCGGAAGCAAACTTTTTTATACTAGTGGCCACATATTCTGAAGAAAGTGAATAATTTTTTCTCAAGAAAGCCACACATTTGTCTGAAGAATGCGATTCAATTTTCGAAAAGACAATAACAGTTGTCCGGAAGAAATAGAACTAGTTTTTTTTAAGAACGTGCAGGCCAATTTCTCTGAAGAAAGTGCATGGTCAATTTTTCTGAAGGAAGTAAATAATTATTCGAAAGAAATTGATCACATTTTCTGATCACAGTGCATGATAACATTTTCACATTCCTTTTTAAGAACGTGATCGAATTTTTTCTGAAGAAAGTGATCAATTTTTTCTGAAAAAAGTAATCAAATTTTTTTTTTGATAAAAGTGATCACTTTTTCTGAAGAATGTGAGATTTTCTGTAAATTTTAAGTAACAAAATATCTATGAAATCTAAGAAAAAAAAATGAATTCTCTGTAAACACGTAATTTTCTTCAGATTTAATTTTTAACTTTATGATGATCAATTTTTATGAAGAAAGTGATCAATATCTTTAAGAAAAATAAAGATTTTTTGTTGATAAAAGTGATCAAATACTCCGTGAATTTTAAGTTAAAAAACAATTTATCTGTGAAATTAAGTGAAAGAGAAAAAAACAAGTATTTACTCGGAAATACGCGAATTTCTCCGAGGAATATGACCAAGTTAAAGAGATCAAGATAACTAATTTTTTCTAATAATAATACCAAATTGCTTGTTTATCCCACTTCCTAGTCGGATCATTAACCTGTACACTATATACTAACCAAGTCGTTTCCATTCTTAACCACAAATCTGCAGATTCTTTAATGATCTTCAGAAAAAGTTATAAGAGATCTTCAAGAAAAATTGAAATCATCCAGCATCAAGATCATGAGCAAATAAACGCTGCAAATTTGGACGACCCAATTGAAAGAAATTGTTTTGACATCAATCGATGAGGCATACATAAACTCGGCATATTTCATCCAAATGCTTCGAAAATGCTCCACTGCTTAAATGCCTAATTACCAAAAATGCCATCAGGAACAGGTGGCAAACTCATTAATAGCCATTTCGCAGATATGCAAAAGAATCGCATTACAAATTCCCTTAAATATCCCCATCGCCCTGCAGGCTAATCGCACTCATCAAGCAGTTTTTTGTTGGTATATAATTCATCTTTTTTATCTTCTTAAATCTGCATCAGTGCGACGGAAATCAATACGAAATTCGCAGGATGCTTACCTCGTTTTGAACATTAGGTGACGGTAAATTCAAATAGGGTGAAGCTGCGCCATCAGCGTTGCCATCGCCACGACCACGTAATCCTGCAAACAACAAAGCATATTTTTATGATTTATCACCGGCTTAGGACTATAAATATACTGCTTTGGGCTCTGGATAAACATGCATGCTGCATTGCAGTCATTGAATTAGGCTTCCCTGCTCATGCAAAGTGGGAATAAATTAAAAGGGCAAAATCCCACTTAGTAAACAGAAGCCACTCATGGCAGTTATCCTATAGAACTTACATTTTAATGGAATGATTAAGTGGGGGGGGGAGAAAGAAGTCAACTCCGAGGGGCTTGCAGTTCTGATGTACGCACATTTCCTGCAGCATGCAGTAAACTGAAGCATGTTAAAGCAAAACTGAGATTTTACTAAATTATTTGCACGCCATTTTTTATGTTATTTATTAGACATGATATAAATTGTTGTGAAAAAATAAGCCTGCATAAACCTTTAAGGAGAAATCAATAAGATACGTTTTGGCATTCGTTCATGATGTGCAGAAATTCCATTTGACACGCATAGAAACAAAAAAAAATGCGAGCATAACACATTTTTTGTATGTGTATATATAGAATTTGTTCGCTAAAAACACGCCTGACACGGTAATATATTTTGACAGGAAATTCATTCGAAAGTCATTTTGAATTCTGTTTACTAACTACGAAATGCATTTCATGTCGAAAACTTTGTTTCAACATGCATGTTTTTCAATCCATATTTGGGTTGTGAGAACATTGCATTAAAAGAAAGCCTTGACCTTTCCAATTTTTCTGCACATGTTAACATTTTGGTTACGGTACTATCTTTTGGTGCACTGTATATCCCAGATCTATATATGCTGGTTGATATACATGTAACGCATATACAACATATCTACAAAAACAGGTGGGACTCGTTTTCTATTTTACAGACATTTTCCCTTCAGATTTTTGTACTATAATGTATATATATATGTCACTGCAATTCTACCTTGAAAAGAAACGCCTCTCTGATACACTGCGTATCAGCGTATAGAATTTTGCCACGGCTTATAACGTCATCTATATGGCATAACTTCCGAAATTTGGACAAAATTAAATGTCAAGAAGTTGATTCACTATATATATATACATGTGTTGAATTTCTCACAACCAATTATTCTGATTTCTATGAAATCTTATTAAAAACAACAATTTTTTTGAATAAACATAATAAACTTACAGTAAGTTGCTTATGGAAATTAAGGCAAGAACATATTCAAAAAACGAATACAACAATAGCTTAAATAGGCCTACGTCAAGACGCTGCTTATTAATGGAAATGGGACTGCACATTTTTATTTAAAATATAAGAAACATTTGCTTAGCACGGTTGCGAATGATCGTACCTGATGTTACAAGTATGTTTACTTACTTTATATTTGGCATTTAAAATGCCAAAATAAGCATTTAAGAGGTTGCTAAGGTGAAGTATACCGGTAGGCCCTATACATGTACAGTGTATTTCCGAGAAGCTGCAGTCTTTCAGAAAATTCTTATAATTTAACAAAATTGACATGTACATGTACATCAAACATGTTTTCTAAACGGTGCTTAGTCAATTTCACATACTTTAAAGATATATACTGTACATATTTTCCACATCGGAAATAAGCTTGCGTGCAGATAATGGTTTCATATTCAAATCATGCACACATTTATTTACGAGTTTAGAAATTCAAAAACAAATTTCGTAATTTCATTGATGTCATTGCAGCTTGCAATCCGAATGATGTGTAGTTAGTTTGCACGTCACGTCTTTTTGTTTCATGTATACTGTATTTAGAAATCTGCTGTATTTCTGTATGCACCTTGACTGCATATTTTAGGATATTGAATAAATTTAATTTCAATATCTTTTTTTGTAAAAATTGTCCGATTTCGAAATTAACTGGATGCAATTGTTCATGATTGAAGGACTTCTCCCCTACCGCACAAACTACATTGTTAAAAGTGTGATTCATCTGCTAATTTTAAAATTTAATTTTAGATGTATACTATCCATAGAAAGCCTAATCAGCCTATAACTATCCACCGCCTATAATGCCATCTAGAGAGCACATTTGGCAACTCATGTCGGATAGTAATTCTAACATCAAATTTTAAAATTAGCGAGTAAACTACACTTTTAACCATGCAGTTTGTGCGGTTGGGGAGAAGTCCTCCGATCATGGACAATTGCTATTTCATTACTGTACCTGTTTTTTACGCCAATATCTACCCTTAAACATCGTGCTATTGCCCCAATGTAAATTATTAGGCCCCGCCCATAGATAACTCTCGCCCTTAATTTAACATGCAAAATTTACGCTTATATCAAAGCTAAAATTGCCATTTATTTCGAAAAAAAATTGTCAATCCAATACCCCAATGCCCCAATTCCAGTGGAGTGTTGTCATAAAAAATGAAACTTGTTTGACCAAATTTCAGCGCTGCTTACTTACAAGTTGGGGAGAAGTTTAATTAAGATAACCTTATCAGATACTCCAGTGAAAACAGGATTAACTGCATATTAAAATTTAAAAAAATGCATATCACATAGAGGCAAGAATTGCGTACATGTATTCATATTCAGAGTGCATACATTTGTATAGAAACATATAAATTGATGTAATAATCCATAATCTCATGCATCTGACGCATGATGACATGGATGTCAAAACCCAGCAATCAGAGTGCATAATACGTTCATTGTTATTCAATGGCTCCCCAAGCAATTAAATGTTTAACTTCCTTGAAATTTCCAGTTTTTCAAATATAATTTGAAAATACACAGAAAAAGCACTGAAAATACAAAAAAAATATGACAAATGCCAAACTAAGAAACACATCAAACTGTTTATCAAATGTAAACAGGAGATATAACAAAAATTATCATAACCCCAGAGGAAAAATCCATACATGGATGTATGGATATCCACAAAAAAAATATACATTATTATGGATATCCATATAAATTTAAGCCATCATAATGGATATCCATAAGCACTTTATCCATTGTCATGGATATCCATAAGCACTTTATCCATTGTCATGGATATCCATAAGCACTTTATCCATTGTCATGGATATCCATAACAACTTTATCCATTGTCATGGATATCCATAGTGATTTCGTCCATTGAGATGGATATCCACGATACTTTCATCCATAATCTCTGATTTTATCCATAAATGTTGCAGATTTTATGTCCTTATGATATAGATTCTGTAACCAATTAATATACTTTGTATTTAATTCCGTATAAGTTCCGTAAATTATACTGGAAAATTCCTGCAAATATTGAAGGAATCTACTCGTAAAATAAGAATAGGACAATTTTCCGTACATTTTACGGAAGAATTAGATGCGATACATTTTATGGCAATTTACCCATAAATAAAAACATGGAAATTTTCCATAAATATTAGGATGAAATGCTGTGCATTTTAAGCTATTTACCTTATAAAATAAAAACATGGCAATTCTCTGTAAATTCTATGGAAGAAATGTCATACAAGGAGCCTGTCCCTTATCTATAGCTTTAACACTAGTATTTCACTAAGTCACGATAGCTCAGTTGGTAGCATGAGGTATCTTGAGGCGGTGGGTTGCAGGATCGAATCCCACTAGTTGCACAAAAAATTAGCAAATTATCTACGGGTCGTGGAGTTAGAGACTAAATACTGGGTACACAATGCAATGGAAATTTATTACTAAACTTTTATAATTACATTTTAACATTAATTACAAATTAAATCCATATGGATATCCATATATCCTTAACCAATTCTCCATACTATGGATATCCATATATGGATTTTTCCTCTGGGGTGGCCATCAATGGTGGAAGTTGTACCGTGTGGGATCTCCGATTGTCGGACACATACGACTAAAATTAACATATAATGTTAAATAAATATGGTATAGTAGTACATCACGTTTGCCTACGAAAATAGTTACTCCAATGAATAGTGATTTTGTGCGAAGCCCGAATACATTAGTGCATGAGGTCTTCCTGGTGTCTGTACATTGTTGGAAAAACTAAATTTATGCACTTTGGTAAGGCGTGATGTTTCGCAGATAAGCTTGTCGATCTGCATGCGAAAGATAAACATTGAATTATCTCAGCGTGTGTTTAGCGAGTGTCAAAATTAATTTTTTACGTTTTGTATTCCGAATTATTTTTGGTCAGGTTTTTCCGGTGTGTACTCTATTTCATCGCGATGTATTTTTATGGTGGAGAAACCCTACACTATAGACAAATTTCAAAAGCAGAACGTCATTATATGTACATGTCAGTAATATCTTGTTTCTAGGCATACGTAGTAGTTGCACGTACATTTCTCCATTTATGTTTAAAAAGTAAATTCGAGCTTCCCAATAATTGTATGTTTTCAGTAAGTTATAAGTCTATGATTAATATTTACATGTAATAAAGTTGGAAGTATTAGTCCCAGAAGACCCAGGTTCGATTCCCGGGTCGGCTATCCTCGATTGTGGCTTTTCATGGTTTCCCACAATTCATCCAGGCGAATGCTAAGATAGTTCCTATAAGAATACGTATACCTTTATAGAAAACTTAAGTATTTTATAAGAAAGTCAGATTTTTTAAGAAGGTCCGTCTTTTCTGTTCCAGATTTTTCTATTTTTGCTACAACCAGTAACTATGGCGGCCTCATGCAACCCTACCATAGTGAAACCACCTCGGATTGACATCACCGACGGGACCTTCCTCTCCTCAACCCAACATCCCATAGAGCTTCCAGATCACAACGAAGATATGGACAAAAACAAACAGTTGCTGCAACCCAGGTTAGTTTTTTACTCGCATTTTTTCTCGCATCCGAGGAAATCTATTTAATTAGGATGTAATTCTATTACAAATTTTAGTTTCGCGATTTAAGAGTCTACTTTTGGATAACTTCCAAGCAGACATATGCAGTATATTTAAACAATGTATACTGCAGTTAAAACGTTTTGTTTAAATGCATTTATTGCATAAAATCAACATCGTTTTAGTGCTACAGAGGCCATCTCTTGATAGTTTTTTTTAAATAAACGTTTGCTCTTTGTTACAAACAAATTGGTCATTCGTAAGCATTGGTAAGCGCCACTTACACTGTACACATTACTGTCATCAACAGTCAATGAAAGGACAATTCTTATATAACGTCTTCAGGACGTCTCGTTTCATCCGCTATATCTCGTTGATCTCGTTCTACGCTGCTATAGGATTCGCGTTGACTGTTTTATCCGTGATTAGCATATATGTATAAAGAACTATAGGATTCTTAGCTTTTTAGAAAAGATTGCAATATTGAGTTCGTGCAACCGAAGACGAGCATATATATACATGTATAGTGCCTTTAAAACATCTAATTTCCTGATGCAGTTACGCTGTTATTCTCATTATCACTTACAGGATGTTTGCGCAAAACATTGAACCAGAATTCCTAGTTTATCTGTTGTTAAACAATATTGTGACACAAAATCATTATCCGTCAGTCGCACGCATTCCTCCCCCCTCCATCCCCGCCCCCCCCCCTTCCCCCCACAAAAAAAAACTTTTAATAAAATAGTTTACTTATCACGACGGAACCGATTAGTTTGCTTTTCTTCAAATTCGACTGCTGTTCTTCAATATTCGAAATTGGCGGTGACTGGGCAGCTGCTTGGACAGACGATTTGCACTCGCGTGTTCGACTGGCACAACGTGGTGTAATGCACCGGCGACGTCATGAGGTTGCAACGCGCCACAAATGACACGTGATCAGGTTGCACCCGCGCCGGTGTGCCCAGTCGAATCCGCCATAAGTTTACATTGTGGGCGTGTTGTGGGGTACACGAATCTGAGAATCGTGGCGCTAATAAGGAGCGTCATTCTAAAAATTAAGAAAATGCCCATGAATAGATTTTGTATCCGAAAGTAAATATTTTGATGCTGTTTTTCCGCTGGAAATCAAAAATTGTGTGAATTTTCTCGTTTTTTCCAAATAAATAATTAAATAAAAGAATAATGCAAAATGTTATATGGAACAATTACGTCTGCACGTGCAATTTATCTATAGCAAAGGCAATTATTTTACTAACTGTATACCTTAACACCTTATGCCAGTATACCTTGAAGTATATACCCCACTTTGTCTGATTTGGGCAGGGCAAGACCGCGTCATCTGCTTGCCGTCTGCTCGTGAAAGCGATCTTTATAATCATACTTGGAAGTTTGGAACCATATATGGAATGTAGTTGCAGGGGAATATGGCAAAATTTAGGATATTACATGGAAAAACAGTAGTTGGATTTCCACATTGTTCATATGCAATTTGGTTTAATGATATCATATAAAACTCAAGATGTAAACATTTTTAACCCGATTTTCCAAAAATAGTTTTGTAAAAGATTGAAAAAAAGGGCATTTTCACGCCACCTGTTAGTAAAAGTGTCATTATAGCTTGATGGTTTCCGAAATGATCTGACATAGACATCTGCGCCGTATATATTGAGGGATGTAACTACGTACCGTCTGCACGTCATCCTCTTACGGAACAACTATGTATTATGATGTTGAATGATAAGTTTAAATAAACCCAACCAGCTTGCCATAAGCAAAAATACTCGCAATGCAGCCGGTGAGCTATATTTTAACAAGTTTTGGTCGAACACATGTGTGCAGACTTTATGCGCTTATATTATTATACAGGGTTATTAAAAAAATGGGCGAGCTTTCTCTTATTTCTAGAAAATATCCAATGAAAATTACATCGCATTTAAGTTGTGAATACTATCAGATTTGCGTAATTTATAACATAATCATTTATTGGACAACCTGTTTCACGCGGCGATGTGAAATAATAATTTGATGAATTTGCGAAAAATTCGTCGAAATACACGGTACCTGCATTTTTGATTAGTTTTTCTCTTAACGCTAGATTCGCGTAGGTCTCTGTTTAAAGGACATATCTTCTAAGTTTTATTACATTTTCGTCCCGCGTGTGATGACCACATGGTAACCACAAATCCCTTGGGCTTTTTTGAGATGTACGTTTTGAACCTACCGTTGTGGCCAATCTGTGCGGTTAATTGCAATGTTACGTAATAAGATACCACTTTATACAAAATGGAAAGCTAGCAAGTGGTCAACAAAATAAAATGGTAATGTACGTGTATAAATCCATTATCGGATAAATACATTGTGAAACATTTTACTAAATAGGCTATGTTCTTCAACTTTCCAATTTACACTATATCTCCAGAGATTTTTCAGATATTTGCAAAGTTTTCCAGTACGGGGGTGGAGGACATTGGTTATTGGGTGCAAAGTCGTGGGAAATGTGACTTTTCAATAGCTCATAGAATCCATAGTACGGTGAACATAGCAAACAGGCAACATCAAACACTACTTACAACTTTTAAAAAAATATAAATATAGCTTTTCAAACATGTAAATTCATACATAAAGTTAAATGTATTTTTAAAACATAGAACAAATTATTTTGGTAAGTTCAATCTTTAACGTGTTTTTTTGACGTGCATCGTCTATTTCGGTCAAAATCGTTGGAACCAACGATTAAAAGAGACATGAATGCAAAAATAAATTAATGCCTTATAATATAAGAGAGATTTTTTTATTCAGTGAAAAATGTCTACAAATTCATCCATGCAACTTTTACCTTTTGAGGTGCAGTGTACAACTTCGTAGTTGCACGAAACGTCCGTTGGATGGCGGTAGCGTTGATAGGTTTGAGCCAAAGCTGAATCTATATGTCGTAATTTACTAATGCATCGTATATTTCTGTGGGCATGCACTAATCGTTGATGTATCTCCGATGGCGCATTGATTTTTACGACATTAAATATTCATTTTTTGATTCGCATTACCAGTGCCATTTGGGACCCGCATTTCGAGAGGTTTGCTCGAGCAGCAAATGTTTTGATAAATCGAATCGAAGAACGAAATGCATTTTCTAATTCTTATTAATCGAGTTCCCTTTTTTGAAAATGTGCTATTGTTCCGCGATTGTTAGGCTTAAGCGAGGCGTTGAGCCGTTGATTTCCCCGAGGAAATAACTTCTTACGATTATCTATGGTTGGCTCATGACGAAAGTTGAGAGATATAGTTGTTGCCAAAATAACTGTGATAAATTGGATCAATATGCGCCGTACATATTTCTCGATCCTTATCACGCGATTAACACTCGCATTTTCATCTTCAGAAAAAAGTTGTGAAATCGAGTGATATTCCTCTTTAGATGATCGTGAGTTTCGAATGAAATATCATATAAGAGTACTTATTTTCAAACTAATATAGAAAATCTGGAGAAATTCAAAATATGGATCTTTGAGAACTACATTGCTAAACAAAGATAATTGCGTGAGATACTGGTAATATTGTACAAATAGCCGAAATAATTTTTTTACAATTAACAAAACAATGTACAATTAACTAAACAATTTGCTTAAATTGGTTATTTTCTTTGCAATATAACGGAAAATTAAAAACAAAACATGTTGGAAGTACAACATGATGGACCAATTTTCAAAAGTTGAAATATTTTTTACAGTATTACTGTAATGTTGATGACTGATATTTTATATGAACACCCTTATGTTTGAATACTTAGGCTAATTTTCTTGACATAGGATGTTTCTTCAATTGAGTTTTCCGCAATTATCTAGTAGCCAGCACATTTCTGAGATTCTGTTTGTGGGAAATCTTGTGTTTCCTAATTTTTCTCTTTAAAATATCCCATAAATTACATCCAATTAATTGAAGTACATGCTATAGGCCTAGAAAAAACTTCCACTTTTTGTAAAGTGTTTTATCATTTACATCAGGGTTTCTTAACCTGGGGAGATGAGATGTTAAAAATAATAACAATAAATAATAATATAATAAACCTGCCCTACACTTAAGTTGGTAAGGGGTCCGTCAGATTGTTTA
>JAQGAO010004537.1:0-15010 GCA_034697705.1 Ommatoiulus sabulosus
AATTCCCAGGTAGGTGACGCTGGCACATCCCCTGGCGTTGGTGTTTAGCCCTCGTGTGCAGAAATAGGCCAACGTTACAAATCCACAACCAACCAACCAACCAACCAACCATAGTCAGTAAAAATACGAATACATATTTATATACTGTAAAGATAATACTTGCTACAGATAATTAAATTTCCTGGAGTTTCGATAACTCAATGTTTTTTTTAGCAATATTGGGAATATACAGTACGAATATTTACCGCAAAATTTTCTGGAAAAGTTCTATCCCAAATAAAAATGTACTCATTTCGAAAGAATTGTAGCGCAAATACAAACAGTTGTCATAATTTGCGAGATCCGTTCAACATCCATTTATGGCTTAAGTTAACATATGATGAAAATTCACAGCTGCGTTTTGGGAAGAAAATTCAGCCATAAATAAGACTGAGACGGCTTATTTTACGAAACTAATATCGAGTTCTACAAAGCATTGAAAGGAATGATATGCGCAAATGGCCTTAAAGGCCTTATTTATTATCTTCAGTAGTAAATTTTGATAACAAAACCGAAGAAATTGCCAATAAAGCAATAAATGTAGACGCACTACACTTTATGAAATTACAATGGAAAGAAAAAAAACGAGACGGTGATATATGCAGAGCTCGAATAAACCACTCCTGGAGTTAAATAAATTCTCGAGAAACGAGCTAGTCTATAAACCAAACGCAACTAAATATTTAGCCCCTTTTCAGAGAAATGCGAAAACTCGCACAAAAACAAAACGCACCTTTTAAGAAAAGCAAAAAATCATAGTAAAATTTATTCATTTATTCATGAAAGTATGATGAAACTAATTAGATCGTGAGGACGAATTAATTAAATTTTGCTGACAGAAAAGAAAGAAATTAGCACCAGATCCAATAAAATTATTTTACGAATGCTAGGAGTCAAAATAAGAATATTTAATATGGAAAACCAATTTTCTGCAACAAACATCGCGGTTCAATGCATTGTATAAGAAATTGAATCGCGGGCGATTTTCGGAGCGAAATAGTTGTCAATATAGGCCATTTTTTTGCTAAGACAATAATTAGAGTTCATTAAGAAAAAGCAACGTTTTGGGGAAAACTTTTAAAGTAGGATTGATCAGGCAAAAAGACATCGAAATAATGCCATTAAATTTGAAGAAATCTCCTGCAGAAGTTTTGTACAATCTTAATAAAATTAAATCCTAAAGTTGTTTAAGCAAAACGTGCAAGCTTAAAAAACTACAAAATCACATATTCGTATTCGATTCCAAACTGACGCGATCCTGTGCAAATCTAAAGAAATACACAACTGGAATATTGATTCAGATTCGATTCAAATAGATAGTCCCCCAATGCAAGGCTTTTCTGCCAATTCTGTTATGATTTTTTGCCTAACAATTAGGGCAAAGGGAAACAAAAATGTGAATAGTTTAACTCTTAAACGCACCAAAAAAGCTAACCTAAAGCAACAGACTAAATAAAACGTTAGAGGTTATGTCATTCAAAACGAAAGTAAAATATCTATCTAAGGTCGACTTAGATTCGACACAAATACAATTATCTCAACGCATGACTTCCCTGCATTACATTGCTGATAGTGTTTGCCTACGCTCAGGGAAAATGCATGATCATAAATTCACCACATATTTTGTTTAAATCAAAACGTCAGTTCAACTCTTAAAAAGTTATGTCGTTGGATGCCAATACTTTAATAAAACTAAAACTACACATTTAATCTCATTAAGAATATGTCTCCGAGCATATTTCCGTAAACCTTAAATAAACACAAAGCTGACAGTTTGCTGCGAGCAAGATAAACACGACATTCTTTAAAGAGAACGACAAGCATAGAACATTAATTGGATCCTTAGAATTTCATTTAATAACATAAACATGCAAAAAAAATCAAATAACCCCAATGACACCCTTAATGTATTACTTAGCTCATTAACTTTTACCCCAATATAAAGACTTTGATGCCACGTTTCCCCTAAGATCCAAAGAAGCTGATAATTTCTTATTTTTTAATGAAATAGAATAACAACGCTTAACGTAAAATGTCAAGAAAAATGAACGCACCTTCTACATATATGATAGCATTAGTGATAAAGAGCTTTCCACATGGAGAAAATACAAGACATATACCCAAACTATTCGTATAATTTGCGGACTCCCTGTACGAGTTACAGGATGCCCTTTAAAGATTCATTACAGATAAACGTTAAGCAACTGAGACTTGTTGATTCTGCGAAAACACATGCAATATTTAGGCAATCTTTTTTATCAAGTTAGCGGGCAAATAATTAAACGGAAACAACATTATGTGCATGGTATTTGGCTTCGAGAAATGCAGGGGGTCCAGAAAAAGATTAGAACAACTTGTAAGTTCAAACTCGTACAAACTGTATATCGACTTTGTAGACATCCTGTCCCAATAAATGTTGAGACATTTAGAAATACAATATACAGGATATGTTAAAATTATGACGTTAACTCATTAGGAATGAACATTTATATTTTTTTATATCAGATATTAGGGGGGGGGGGCGGGGAAACGTTAACGGCAAGATGGAAAGATGAATGGTGAAGATCTTAATGGTTAGTAAATACTTCTATAAGACTAATTGAATAATAATTATAATTAAATTATAATTAAATAATAATTTGAATAATTTTGATAAATGTTGGTTACGATGAATGTATTTTAAGTTTTACGTTATCATAATTTTGACATACGCAGTATATTTATTGTAATTAACAATTAGCAGCGTGGAAGCGTATCATATGTTTTGACATACCCTGTAGATAAACTTTAAGTAACCCAAAGTTGTCGATTCAACTCGTATACGCATATTTAGATATTTTTTCGTCAAATACGTTGGACGAAAAACAACGCATGCATTGTCTTCAAAGTGCAAAATTAGATTTAGCAAACATAAAAAGAAAACCAATAAAACCATTCAACATATTGAAGTCATCGAGCGAAACAGAGCATGCGCCATGCATTTCGGAATTGTAAACCTGTCAACACGATCCAGATTTCCAAACATCTTAGTTCCCACCTGCGTTTTCCATGTGTTTGAGCACAATTCGTATGCGTAGCCGAGCACGAACCAGCGCTTTTTTCGCCAAATTTTTGCTTATCCAGACCGTGCGATTGAAACTTTCTCAGCGTCAGATTTGGGCACTTTTTTAGAACTTATGGTTTATGGCCAGCAGCGAGTTTCAACATCGATTTTGGCAATGAGAAATTCAGGAACGCGGATATCCAACTTGATGATGAAACAAGCGAGATGTGGAGCATAACTCGCTCAAAAATGTGAAACAAAACTGGAGAGTGTGCGCGCAACAACGATCGCGTCGTTAACGAATACGAAAATGGACTAAGAACTGACGTCCCTTTATAATGGGAACCCACACCCACCCCAGCGCCCTCTGGCGGGCAGGTTGTCGTCGTGCAGGGTGTCCAACAAATTGAAAGTATTTCAAAGCCATGCTTTTCAAACGTTTATAGACTAGAACTTGTCCGGGACTCACATTAACGGATGAACGTGTTTTAGATAACATGTATTCCCGCAATGAAATCAAATGCATTTTAAAATACAGTATATATAGATTGGAACGTTGTGTAATGCATTTCAAAATACATTTTGCTTAATAAAATGTATTTTAAGATGCTTTGACGAGAATACATTTTGAAATGTATTTCATTTTGGCGTGGGAACAGGCAACCCCCGCACACGAACCAACATGCCCTTTTATGACTCCCTCCTTAAATTCCCGAACTTACGAATATCTGAATATTACCAGAAATTCGGAACCATTTAGATCCTGTTTAAAACTGACAACTATAATGTTCAGGTATTATAAAGCGATACAGGTTGTTTTATACGGAATCTAGACAGATACTCTAGGGCTAGGCATTGTATACTTTGACAGTCGTGAAGTCACGTTGACAAAAGGAATGCATCCATGGGTTTAAAAACATAATATATTCTGTCTGAATATCCATATCAAAGATTTGAGATATGTGTGCGCGTATTTCAAGATCCTTTCTTTTCATTGTCACTCTTCTGTATTAAGTTGTACAGTGGATCTTATTTGGTTGTGTCATACTGCGTAAAGCGCGTATTAAAAGCGGTAGTATAGTGTAAATTGGCTTACAGAAAAAACTGTTCAAATTGGCCAGTTTTTTCACAGGAAAGGGGCTACAAAAACCAGGTTGAACAGTCGAGGTACAAATTCATGATATTTACATAAATTTAAAGCAGGAATTGTTTAATTTTCACGAAGGATTAAACATTTATATTTCTAAATTTACATTTTTACATTTTTTGTGTGTGGAAAATTTGGATTTTCTGAATCTTTCGATATTTACTTTTTTGGTTCTAATAATTACAATAAAACATCACATTTTTATTTCGTAAAGAAATAATTATTTAAGAGTCACATTTTCAAATCTTTAAGCACATGTAGAAGAAACTGATTTGGATGCCGAACATTAATTTTTGTTGTGGAAAAAATTGAATATTGCGTGTAAAGGCTTAACTTTCAGCGAACTAATCAATTTTTGCAGGTAGAGTATTTTGGGGTTAATGTTGCATGAAAACCTTGTCATTTAAGCTTCTTTTGTGTACTACTAACACGAGCATCTATATTTCACATAAAATGACGAGGGAATGAAGCTATAGCAACGTTAAGTGTCAGGTTTTTTCCTACAAAGCTCTTCTGCTAGAATTAAGTTTGAAATAAATCTTCTTGACGCGTGATTCGAATAAAAGGTCAGCTAGCAGTTGACCTTTACCGAAAGCCTGCCATCATGAATTATGCTATAAATAATGCAGAGAGAAAATTAATTGTATCTGTCTTTGACAATATAAAATGGCACACAGTAAACTTGTTGAGCAGTACAGGGCGTGACGTAAAGATTGGGGGATAAACAATTAAACATTTCTTCTTATAAAATATTTATTATACAGATTTTTCGCTAGAAGACTAACGTAAAAATTAAGTACTTCCCTTACAGCTTAAAAAATATATTTCTATCACAGAAAAATTCTTGATTTCAATCCTACGTGCATTCTTGAGAGAAACACCAATGCCTTGTGAAATGCATTTTGATTTACTCAATCTTGAGTTATGATTAATTTCTATGTGCAATTTTTCATGAGATTGCAATGCATCATTTGGAAATAATTTGTGAACTATATTTACAGAATTATTTACATGTTATCTTGATTTTTAGGTTAATTTTAAAACACACTTAAAAAAGAATTAACTGAAAATATTTTTTTCCAATTTATTTTAAAAGACATTTTAAACAAACGATGGAAATATATATTTACTTAATATTAGTTTTCAAACAATTTGGAAATGTAGTTTTAAATACTTTAGCGGAATTAAATTCATTCCATTAATCTTGAAAATCATAACAAAATACAAGACTGGTTTGTAGTGCATTACATGCACTAATATATGTATTTTCGGAAATTTCAACTATAATTTATACAAAGTCTTGAAGATGCACAAATAAGAGCGCAATTATAATGTTATTATTTTTGTAATCATTACCAATTCTGTTATCCCTTGTTTTCCGTTAAAAAAACATAAATTTATTCGAAAACTACTTCATTTTATGATAAAAAACACACCGTTTTATGACACTTTTCGACTAAAAATAGACAAAATACATGTATAAATCTACGAGAATCACACTTCCTATAAAATCAATGGGCTGTAAGGCTTATCCGAGATGTTCTGCTCTAAAAGCAAACAAAGAGACTTTTGCTCTATCCAACAAAGAAATAACGTTGCATTATTAATAAACCGTTACTGAATGCCAAAACCGCAACGAATATTGATTGGAAAAACTGAGCAAAATTTCAATCATTTTATCTTTTTGAGAATGGTTCAAAGCTGCACGTCTATCCATCGACTGACACACAAAAATCATAGAATATTAATTAGTTTTTCAAACTCATTTCGGAATGATTATCGACAGAAATGTAACGAAGTGGCCAAGGAAAATTCTTAAGAAAGTTATTAAAATCAAAACTAAAGAGAAAGCTTAGTTAGTGGGTAGGTGGCGCTGCTATCCATTCAAAATACAGGGTGCGTAGCAGTTTACTTTGTCAAATATTCAAAATGCCCGTCCATGCAAATAACAAATCATTTTCAAATTTGTGTTATTAAAATACATTTTGCGTTATTAAGATGAATTTCCAAATGTATTCTTGTCATTGCATTCTCGGTTGTGCATTTTAAAATATACCATATAAGAACGCATAATGCATTTTGAAATTCATACCAATCCATGCATACAGTATTTTCAAATGCATTTTTTTTCAATGTGAATTATTTTAAATTTAACGGAGCGTTAAAGTTAATCGCACCTGCTCTGCACGTAAATTCTGTACATATGTGTTCATTTTAAAGAACTATAAGATTGATGAAGATCATGATTTCTGCCATATTGCAACATGTCATTAAACAACGTATTTCAGCGCGGTTTTACATGAAATTACCCAATTTGGGACCTCAGAGATCTAATTAAAGCCATGGTTATGCTCGAGCGTGTAAGCAATTAGATACTTGCATCATTACAAGATGCCTAATTGAGAAAATGCGAGCAACATGAAGAAATCCCCGAAGAAATTCCTCGGAAAACACGTATACATCAAACCTAAAAAATTCAGGACTTTGCTCACTCGTCTATCAAGTGCCATAATTGTGCGAAATTTTCGCAACAAACCTCGACGTTAAAGATTCCGGTTGCCGTGGTAACTCCAGGACACTATTAAAAAGTCCAATTTAGACGTGACATTTTATTGTAAGCAATCACTAGATGGAGAACGTCACCCTTGAAGTAATCATCAACTGTTTGAAAACACGGTTGATAATTAGGCATAGGTGTTTACGAAAACACCACATGCCATTTCCAATTAGAATTCGGGTTCATCTATAAGAACCGCTAAATAATGTTGAAAACATTTTTTTTTAAAAAACTTCAAAATTTTGATGCAAAAAACCCGGTGCATAGTATTTTATAAAACATATTTTTTAAATACGTTCAAATTTTAAAAAACGCTCGAAAGTTTGAAAAATAAACGGTCGAGATAGTGATGCAAAATCGTTTTAAAAGTTACAAAACGCTTATAAAATTCTAGAAAAAAATCCAAGTTTTTAAAAAACGAACGTTTTTCAAAATTGGAAAAAATTTGAAAAACGTACGTTTACAGTTTTGTAACACGTTCACGATTTTAAAACAAATGTGAAATTTTTAATAAAATACGTAAACAATTGTGAAAATACCGATTAAAATGTTGACAAAAATACTTTCGAAAAAAAGAGTAAAAATTTTTGCAATACTTTTCAAATTTTTGGAGCATTATCGTTGGATCGACTAAATAAGAGCAGAAGCACATCTCGCATATATTTCTTATTTTTATCCAATTAAAAACCACACAATTACTGAAATCAAATCCGAATGTAGCACGACATGCACAGACTGCTTACTTTCGACGTGATTCTTTCAGATTCTTTCGTGCTTGTTTTAGCTTCTTTTTTCCAGCTTTGGAAAGCACAAAGAACGCTAATATCAGCGTGATGGTCGGTGAGCTTGGTGGCGCCACTGCATGCGTTATGCTAGGTGATACATTCTGCGTAAAACCTTCCACATGCGCATTAGCATCTCATGATGAGTACAGGACACGATTTTACGGTACATAGGCGGAATACAATCGATAGTTACACTTTTGACCAATAGTGATTTGTGTGCCACTCTGTGTCTTAAAAATCTACTTTCCGATTTCCAAAAAATAATGCTAAAAACATTCTTGAAAGTTTATAAGCGCTTCTTGTAAGCTCAGCCTGGCTCGGCAAAGCTTTCTTTGTGTGCGCCCTCATTTAAAAAGCATGTCGCGTTCTTATCCCGCTTGGTGGCGCTAGTGTAAGCCGAGTGGTAAGCGCCTGCAATAAGCATTCAGTGTGTTCTAACTCTATCGCTGATGTTCGCAGTGATTGCCAACTGTCAAGGAAGGGGCTCTATAGTTGAAATGCAATTTGTAAACGCAGAAAAATTAGGTGAAGTATTTGAAATATGTTTTAAAGAGAAGTAAACACAATTTCTATTGCCATTAATTTCTGTTTCACCAACTGGACTAATTTGATTTTTTGTTAAAAAATTGGCAAAATTTAATGAGTCGTTGCACAAGAAAATTTCTACTGTCATTCGATCCGTTGCACTATAGTTGAACAATATCAGCCAATGACGAGACAGCGCGTTAGAGCATTTTTAAAAGATGCAAGAATGTCGAATCCGGTCGCCATCATAGGAGGTAAAAGTGGAGTCAAATGGCGTACTGTACGTTAATCGTCAAAAATACGCAATAACATAATGAAGCTCTAGCCCTTTTCCAGATGACGTTTGAGAATAAGGATTTTTATTAAAATTATTAAAAATACTAACTGATACTATTTCATAGATGAGTAAAACTGACACTATGTTACGTTTAATTTCTATTTCCAGACTGATCTAGTTAGGAGGACACCATTTTTTTGGTTATCTTGTTCCAATAAGAAGGTGTCTTCGAACATTGGTACAGTAGATTCATAAATTAAAAATGGAACGTTGGTAGCCACGTTGAAAGTCAATTGTCAGCTGATTTTAATATAATTAATATGCCAAAGACACCGTACAAATTCACTTTGGATACACGACACTCAATAATAGACTCATCTCAATTTGATAAACAACATTGTTAATTAGTTGTCGTCTAGACAAAACAAACCGCGAAAATGATGATATTAAACCAGGTTAAAGTTCTGTTAAGAGTCTACAAGCAATTTGCATAAACGATTAGTTTGACTAAGCGAATCTTTTCACGCAATGGTCGTTTGCATTGGTGGAAAAACAAACTGTTAGAGCATCGTTAGAAGTACTGTAAATAAAGTCGTTAACAGCGCGAGCAACACCAATCGTAAACATCCAAAATTTACTTAAGCTAGTCAAAAATCTAATGCCGTCATTAACGTGGGTTTATAAAACCACCTATTTGAGGGCGATGCACCAAGGAATAAAAGGAGCTAGGTCATTTTAGGTCATTCAGGTTATTTGAGTACAATTTAACTAGTGAAATCTTGACCCCAAGATGATCCCTTATACATTTTGGGGATAGAACCTGAGGTTAAAAATGAAATTACTTTGTTTCGTATATACCTATTCTACGTAGCCTAATTAGTTTCATAAATTATCCAGTTTTACTTATCATTTTATACTATTTTAGAAAATGTTGTACAGAAATCAAAGTATGTGCAAATTTAAACATTTATATATAAATTTTTACTAGTGGCGTAATGGCGTCACTCAAAAAGTTTCGAATTTTGAATTGGCTCTGTCTTATCAGATTCAGATCAAGGATGCTCAAAATGTACAGGGTGAACATAAAGTCTTTTAATTCCCTATGAAAAATTATACAATAAAACACATATGTTACGTGTAGATAAAGTGCACAGCTGACTTCAAATTGCGAGTAAATAACTATGGTTTTGATACTTTATGTTGAATAAATTAAATAGCAATTTAATTGTATGCTTTTGTTTTTGGAGTTCAAATACGAAGTTTACACACGGCAATCAAATGAAACTGTATATACATTTCAAACAAAATACGTTGAGTTCACCCGAAACATTCAAGAGTTCTCTTAATGAAGTAAAGACTGTGGACCATGTAATGTATTTTTCAAAAACAAGTAACTCTCGAATTTCGAACCCTGCTGTGCAAGAATCATGATAGGTGGCGCCAAAATTTTATTTTTAAATAAATAAATTTCGCTAGCCCAGAGGACTGATACGGTGATACTAAGAGGTTCACAGAACATTAACTGAATACTCTAATGCATTTCAAAATATATTTTAAATTGCATTTTCAAAATGTATTATCGTCATGGTGTTCTCGTCAATACAATATTAAAATGCATTTTAATAACGTCAAAAGTATTTTAAAATACACTACAATGTTCCAATCTATACACATTTCAAATGAACTTGACAATGACTACGCTGGACAATGCAATCTCGACGTCTTAATTGTAATGGTATTGATCGATCGATGCCTACGAAGTCTGAAGTCAGATAGGTGCTGAAATGACAGAGCGGCTTAATTCCCAAAAGCTAAAATATTCAGTGGCTTTTGTAAAGAATACATAATCAGAATCATCCATCTTAATGCATCAAAGTTAATTTACATCATTCAATGGGGAATCATAACTGAGCATGGGTGCATTTCAGCATATAATCCGGAAGGGAGCGCTGACAACATGGCGTGAAGGAAACATTTCGCGTTTCCGCGTGCTGTTTTTCCTATTTCATCCAAGCTATGAATGGGAAATGCATCTTGTCAAACTCAAGAAGAGAGAGCAATACATATGAGATGAGATAGCATTTCGTACATTTTAAACCCCTTTGGGTGCCTCATCTCATCCAAATTCCACTTTTGGTGGCAAAGGCACTTCGATAAAAAGACTTATTGATGCTTGCAGATTTCAAACGCAATGGAGAACCGGGTTAAATTGAGAAAAATACAAGGATATCATTTTAGGAATATGACATCCCATACACAAAAGAAACGCATTTTACAAATACACTTCACACTGTATTTAGAGGGTAACGAGATTCCATGTAAAAAGGGATTCGAAAACATATTTCTAAATGTACAGTAATATACTATGCATGTACAGTATTACAAAATCTATTGCATAATATTTTACAAATTGTATTTTGTACTTAGTTACAAAATTTATTTCAACATACATATCGTGATGCATTTTGAAATTTGTGAATGTATTTGGTAATATATTTTTAATTGCATTTAAATTTATTTTTTAAATTCATTTCACAATTTTAAATAAATTTCGAAATGTTTTTGAAATACATTTTGTAAAATATTTTTAAATATGTTTGAAATTATTTAAAAATGCATCGCATATGCAATTCATCCTATGAAACGAATTTCAGGCTGCATTTTAAACAAATTTACTCTCAATATGGAAGAAAATTGCGCAATTGTTACTCGTGGCTCGATCAATTTTCAAATTATAATTTTCAATTATAATTCCTTAAGAAATTTTTAAAACAATATCTTCGAAGGTGTTACAATTTTGAAAAAGAAAAAGTTTTTCAAAATATCTTCAAAGGTGTTACAATTTTGAAAAACAAAAAGTTTTTCAAAATTGTAACACCTTCGAAGATATTGTTTTAAAATTTTCTTATAATTTTCTTTTCTTATAATTGAAAATTATAATTTGAAAATTGATCGAGCAATGAGAAAATTCCTTAAGAAATTTTTAAAACAATATCTTCGAAGGTGTTACAATTTTGAAAAACAAAATTTTTTTCAAAATATCTTCGAAGGTGTTACAATTTTGAAAAACAAAACGTTTTTTAAAATATCTTCGAAGATATTGTTTTAAAAATTTCTTAAGGAATTATAATTGAAAATTATAATTTGAAAATTGATCGGGTCGAGCCATGAGTAACAGTTGTGCAATTTTCTTCCATATTGAGAGTAAATTTGTTTAAAATGCAGTCTGAAATTCGTTTCATAGGATGAATTGCATATGCGATGCATTTTTGAAATAATGCTTTCACTTATTTAATTTTATTTTAAAATGCGATTACGTTTTTTAAGGAAAATTTTAGATTTAATAAAAAACTTTCAACGGTTGGCCCACATTGAAAACAGCGGTCTCAGTTTTTCACCTGGCAGTTTAGAATTTTAAAACAGCATTTCAAAATACATTTCATATACTCTTAAAATTTTGATACGATCAAAAAGTAGGAAAACGGTCGAAATTTTGAAAAACATTCAAAAAGTTTGAAAAGCATATCAGCGAGCAATATATTGGGCGATTACGACAAGATAACAATTTGTTGTGAGTGGGAACATGAAATATGGCAAATCCATTGAAGATGAACGTTATATATGTTGTGATGGATCCAAGTGTTTTTGATTAGGTCACCCTCTGAAATCCCAAGACAGTTAACTAATTTTGTAAGTATAAAAGAAGACAGCATGACTAGAAAGCAAGATCTTTTATAGTCATTGAATAACAGAAGAAGAAGCTATTCTCTTTAATGAATGTGATATGGATATTGGATTCTTGGCAAGTGTACAAGACAAAGGTGGCCAGAAAAATTGCACCATGAACGCAACCAAGCTTGCAAAGCATGGCATCTCCCTGTCCTCACTGGCAATAACGATTCTGCAAATTGTGCACTTGTAACGTCAATAGGCTTTTGTCAGAGACTATACCCAGAACGATCAATTTCTAGTTACAATCATTAGGAAGTTCATTTTAATGATCTGGATTCCCGATTATCCAACCGACATTTCAGAGTAGATGACAATGACGATTGTTGTACGGGTCGGCAATCGTTGAAACTGCTACAATATCAGTGTTAGTCCTATTATCACGTTTTTACAATTATACTGGATGGAACAGATCAGAGGAAACAATAGAAATTTGGTGCATAATAACAAATAAATCAAAAACGACTGCATGGACTGGAATAATGTGTGAAGGTCTTGTAACCTAAACTGTGAGGGCTAAAAGTTATCTATAACCCCACTGACCTTGACAAACGTTGTCAAGGTCATTCAAATTCTAACTTTTGAAGTACACACTGTACAGTACACATGTAAATTGGAGACCTGTAGAGGATGGATAAACAGGGCTATCACAATAAACAGTACGAAATTCGGACAAAATAAATACATGTAGGAGATACAGGCAATCAAACATTGCCCCAAATGCACAATGTTGGAAATTCTAGTTTTCTAGGTTCCCTTTTCTGCATGTTCTGAGTGTCAAGCAGGGAAGCTTTTGGGGAATGTTTGATTGCCTGTATTTCCCGTCTTCTTTTGTCCGAATTTCGTTCTGTTTGTTGTGCTAGCACTGTTTCTCCATCCTCTACAGGTCTCCAATTTCCATGTGTGCAGTGCGTACTTCAAACGTTAGCATTCGAATGACTTTGACAACATGTGTCAAGGTCAGCGGGGTTATGAATAACTTTTAGCCCTCACAGTTTAGGTTAAAGACCCTAATACATTATTCCAGTCCGTTTTTTATTTATTTGTCATTATGCACCGAGTTTCTATTGTTTCCTCTGATCTGTTCCACACGGTATATGTCTCACACAATCATTAAATTTGTACAAGAAACGAATTTCTTTTGAAAAAATATATAAAGTTTTGTTTTAACACTTCGTTAAGTATTTATGTGTTCATCCATTCATGAAGAAAAATGCATTCTGCGATCCAATATGAAAATGTACGTATTCTTTTAAGCATATTTCAGTATTTCGAATTTTTTATTCGATAAAGTGATGTTTTCTCAATCGTCAGGTCATTCAACTTGCAATTTTTCTGTTAACTGCTTTCTCGTTTTCACAAATGTCGTATCCGAGTATGTGTTTGTATTACTTTCATTTTGGTTAATTTGCACTTGGCGTTATTAAATCTACGCAATTATACTAGTGCACAATTTTATCACAATGCTTAAGTGCACCAAATGTACTTCACGAAAATTGAGGACGATGTTATTACTTGTAAGGAATCTTTGCAATGTTAACATACAAAGGCACTTCCGAATTGTGAGATGAAATTGAATTTTTTGTTAATTAGCTTTGCGTTTTTTTCTTTTAGTAGTTTGACTAATATGAAAACCTGACCATAAAACTCAAGGAAGAGTTTACAGTCTATGCACAATATGAATTGAATGCTCGTAACCTTAAGCTTTTCTTAAATTTGTCTACAATTTTAGTACAGTACGTATATCTTTTTTTCGAAAATAACTTTGGCTATATCCAAGGTACTTAAAGAATATTTTCTATATTTTACGTATAGCAAAGCAATTGAAAATTTACTCGTTTAAATGTACCATGCGGTGATTTTAAATTAATTGAAACAAACCTTTCAATTACAAAAGCGCCATCTAGTGGTCGACACATATAATGACTAAAAATGAAGTTTTCAATTCATTTGAAATTACCCATATCTAAAACACCTTGCGTCACATTTTGAATTGCATTTCCGATGATTACAATATATTTAAAAATATACTGACCTTCATATACATATATTTAAATACATTTTCATACAGCAGATGCAAATGGATACGTTACCAAAAATGCATCGAAAATAAGTAAAATAAGGCATTGAAAAAAAACTTTCAGCAATGAAGAATTAATATTATCAAATATTTTTAATACAAATTAAAGCTCTAAATACACGTACATTGCTCCAAATGCATTTTAATTAACATTTTTATTAGAAAAATGCATTTCTAAGAAAACATTTTAGATGTGGCATCTTTTCTCTTATTGACTAATCAATTCTTTCATATGTTACAATAAAATTTGTATTCATGAATTTTAGGTGCATAAAGGTGACTGGTAAATGATGAGGAAAAAATGACGAACATACAAGTGTATGTCGCAGCATGATTTCCTCTTGAATATAAATTTTCAGAATATGAATTCTGGTTGCACAAAAGCTTAGTGAAAAATCCATTTTTTTTCCTTTCTTTTTTCACTTTCATAAAGTTGGCAGGAAGTCTGAGCACGTCCTACACGATCCATTTTATTGATTGAAGAAGAAAAAAAGCTGAAGTATTCGAGTATACAAGTTTATAGCGCGCACCTGAATGCTACATCCTGCTTAGATCCACGTGTAATTTCGAGATAATATTCACTATTACAACTATTTCGTTTTGCGGCACTGCCAAAACCAATAATAGAGTCTAGCTACTGCCAGAAAGGATTTAAAGGGGAAAGGTCTCTAAACACTTCTATAACAGTGCCCTACATCTTATTCAATGGTATATGCGTTACACATACAGTATATGAACGTTATCGAAAGGGCGTAGTTAAAGGCTAAGGTTAAGAATACATAGAATGCTTAGCCGGGCCGAGCTTACAACAAGCGCTGATAACTACGG
>JAQGAO010004538.1:0-15004 GCA_034697705.1 Ommatoiulus sabulosus
CCGTTACCCTAGATTAGGCAAAATAAAATAATTAGCGACTCGAAAGCGACTCTGAGATGTATGTGATCGCACGTGACGTTACATCTGCCATCTTTTTGCTCCTCTCACATTTTTTTCGGGAACTACTTTAAATTGAACAGGAGATTGAGTGGATCTGTAGAACTTTGTTTGTCTACGTCCTAAACTACTTGAGGCAGAATGAGAGAGCAAGCAAGCACATTCCTTATTTCCCACTCCATCAAATCGAAAAATTAGGATTGTACTCGAGTTATAGGGACTAGCGCATAGGATGTCAGACCCAACTCATCTGATTCTCAAGATGACGAGGACAGACTTACGTGAGTCAAGAACTTGCCATTTGGGGCTAAAATTCTGAACGAGAGATCTAAGATTTTTCGAATGAAATCCCAGAATTCGCCTGGAAAACGAAAAAGAAGACTTTTTAGGTTACTGACGCGCAAAACCATAATTTCTTTTTTTATGGTGTTACAACTCACCTTGTGACGTGGGAGTGATTGGAATGTCAGTGAGATCGCCGAATATGTAGTCGAATTGCTTGCTATCCGCCACATATTGTTCCATGATTTTGACGCAGTCGTCTACGATGATCTGAAACGAGTTGACTGTTAAAACTGGTACGGCCAGACGCAGTTTCGGGAATTAACCATCGATGACCCACTTCGTAATTGGCCGTCTTGTACGTGTCCAGGCAGGTTCCACAAACAGGTCGCAAGTACTTCTTGCAAGCTTCCATCACCATCTGGTCGATGTGAAAGTTGCGTTAAGGGGGTAACTGAAGAGTTTGAACTGCTCAAAAGGACTAACACCTAAGATCAACACCTGAAACTTGTGTTTCAATATAATAGGCGAATTCCAATATTATAATACATACAGCTGTACATTTATAATTTTCATCAGGGGGACACCGAGGTGAAATTAACCGGAAACACTGTTTTGTTTTTGAAATTTTAACAATGCACGTGCATGAGAAAGAGATCGTCCATTTTTGTTTGTTATAGGACAGCAAAAGCTGTGAAATTCACAAAATTCAAAAAGCCCGGCCAATCCATCGGCATTTGATAAACACGAACACCCTTTATTCGATTAACGATCGGCGTTATCGTGGAATTTTTCAGAAGAAACCTAACAACCCGCGATTTCTGCGGACATTCAGCTTTGGCAGTTGGGATCAAAGCAATGGAGAGGTAAAGGATATTTCGATCATATTGACGAAGGCCGGTTTCTCCTTTAGCAGCTCGTGCAGGAGTCCACCGTCGCCTCCACCCAAAATTAATACTGTTTTGCCGGCATAATCCAGCTCCCCGTGGCGCATCAACGTCTGCGTGTAAATGAGATCACTTTCTGCAAGATCTGTCCGTGGGGAACAAGACGAGAAAAAGGTGGATGAATACGAGTTGCTCAGTCAGTGCTTTGGCCAGAAGCGACTTCGCCGCTCACTTTGCAATTCGTCCAAGACTAGAAGGTTTCCGAACGAGACGGAATGGAAGATCTTGATGTTTTGGTATGGCGAGTCGGCCTCGTAAACCAGCTCGTCAAAGTCGTACTCCAGGAGGCGGTTGTCTGAAGTGCTCACGTAAGGGTTGATCAAACCTCCGCGCTTAATCGGAGGCAGCCTGGAAGTAGCACAGGATGTGAGCGGAGTTCGTTTGTGCCAAGAGATTTTCAAGGCAGCGTCGCAAAGGAAAAGGAACGTAGAATGCTTAGATTCGGAAGATGGATTTGTCGATTGACAACTTCTCGTGTTGCGTCGAAGTGCGATTTGCTCTTGACATCAACCAAAGAACCGTACTTAACGACATTTTTATTGCATGAAACTTCACAAACATGGCCAACATGAAGTAACGCGATGTGCAATAGTGGGTATATAGATGTATATTTGGAGAAAATGATGCGATCAACTGGGATTGAGCGGGACAGATCTGGTTGATCTCTACGTCAGCGTGCAGCTTCGATGACGATTCTTGTAATCATACTTCAAGACTGCATTTTTTTTTTCGGCCAAGTCTGATAGAAGACGAATATTTAATCAGAAGAGACTCATGTCCACATCCTCTGCACGTTCCTTTTCCCCTCGTGCTGCACGTTGATCTAAACAAACAAACCTCTTTGATTTTGGACACTGGCCGATGACCTTCCGCATGCGCGCCTCAACCTCGGCAGACATTTGCTGAAAGACGCGTCAAACTGTCAGATTAACGCACCGCGCAATAAAAAGAAAAGAAAAATGCAACCTCTGAAAGCAATCCGGTTAACCAATGCCATTTTACGGGCTTTTATTTTTTCGACACACTCACCTCCGAAGACAAGAAACCGCATTCGCCAGGTTGGACAGGTTCCTCAAGCGTTAGTGTTACCAGCCCTTTGGGATAGCAGCGCAGCGAGTCGTGGCTGCGAACCACAAAGAGAGATAGGAAACAGAAGAGGGAAAGTTGAAACGACAGAAAAGGTGAAATTTGCGACACTGGATTTGGCGCGGCGCCCTCTAAACGAGACGCCGCAGTTAAAGACAGCCGCGAGAGAACCCAGACCAAGCACCAGGAAGATTTTGCAAGGATTTTCGCGTGACAACGCTCTCACCTCTGCTTCGGGCCTTCCAGAAGCACCAGGAATCCGCCTTGAACGTCGTCGTTACCATACGCCACTTTCAAGTCGAAATCCAGCAACGCCGACTCCAGTTTCTGTCGTAAGCTCAGGACCCCATCTGCACCCATTTGCATAAAAAGGAAAATTTAATTATTTTTTTTTATAAAAATCAATAGCCTTTGGTTGATGAGTTATTGCCTTTAATATACCAGACCTGAAGTGTTGATTAGGGCGGTATCCACATGAAAATCCAAGACCGTAGTGTGTGCTGCCATTGTGCGCCTAGCAAAGAGGTCGGAATCCGTTGAACTGCGTTGTTGGAACGATGGAGTTGTCCAGCCAGCGTTAATGCGTTTCCTATAGGGTCGAAAGGCGGACACGAATGAAAATAGAACAACGGGCGCCTTTGCTCAAGTCTATGGCAATCGTTGCAGGCTCTTCGGGGAATGAAGCATGCTTCAGAGATGAAAACGTGCGATACATTAAGACGCTTGCGGAAATGTTAGGAAATGCCACGAAATTTGCAAGAACGTGGGGATATGTTGCGCAGCTTACAGAAACGAGAAGACATGCTAAGAGATGTGTGGAAATAGCAGGATATGTTATGAAGCTCGTAGAAACGTGAAGATGTTCTACGAGGATTGCAGAAACGTGAGGCTATACGATTTAGTATGTTGAGATTTACGGAACTGCTATGTTTAGACGCATGATATCGCCTTTTCCCATTCAAAACTTATGCAGATTTGATCATTCCATTATCACGTGACATTCCATTCATTGGCGAAAATTGCACAGAGGCACATTCTTTCAGTTGTTGATTCGATGAAAAGATCACATGAAATGCGAAGTCATGCATGTACTTCAACTGCATATTAAAGGTCCATTGAAAGATAGTAAGAAAATAAGCAGAGGCGTACAGAAAAATGCGGTTTATTTGGCAGAGATTCCGAAAGTTCATTTCAAACAATACAGAAAAAATTGTTTAAAATTTGCCTCTTACGCGAGCTTTGACCAAGCATTGCATTCTTGTATTTTTTTTTGTTAATTGAAGCAAAACGGCAGTCTTGAAATGTCACTTATCAGCTTGACTGCTACAAGTGTCAAGATTTCTGCTTTCTCATCGCCTGTCCACAACGCACCTTGATCGATGCCCAAACTTAAAAATAAGAACCCAATTTAAGTCTTACTTTGGTCGTACGGCTCGGCGACACGGTCCTCGAGCTGGGACACACACTGCCTCATTAAGGAGGCGCTAACTCATTTCCATAAATATTTCTTTTGCCAGCAAAGCTCGAAAGCAAAGAATAGAATTCCGATGAGGCGAAAAGATATATTTAGACGATGTTGTTGCTTCGGAGCGAGGAATTTGGATTTTGTCCATTCGTTTCGAGCTGGGAGGCCATGGCTTACCAAAAGGGGACTTTATAGCAACTATGTTACTGACAAGCTCAAAATCCTGGAAATAAATCTTAAAAAATCAGTATTTCCAACAGTCCTGTTTTAGGATAGGTTAGTAGAACGAATGTTTACTATGTAGATGGCCCTGACAGAAAAAGACTGAAATATGCTTCTCTTTTCCATTCAGCAAATGAAAAAACCTGCCGAACATGCGGAATAGTTCGTTCAGCCGGAAACTGGTTATTTAATAAATAAACAAATTAATTTTTCCTAAAACAGAAGTGCGCTTTAAATGGATATGGATGGAATTAAAAATGGAGCACGAAACGTGAAGGCGTTTGATTTCAAATATGAAAAAGATTGCGCACCATTTTCCGATTTCTTCACAACTTTTTTAAATTATTTACAAAATATTAGATTTTTCCAAAAAAGATTTCAGTTTTCAGCATTATCCGTAGAAACTCAATATTTTTCGTTCTCGCAGACTCAGACGCAGAGTGAAACCAGGGTTTCAAAATTGTTATCATTACAGGTCAAAACTGTCAGGTTTGCCGCAACGTGTATATGGGCGTCTTTACATGTTTTCTAGATGATCATTGGATGAAACTGCTAAAAGTTAGGAAAATTTCGTTGATTAAAGAAATTGTGTGCAAAGGAATGCATTCATTGGTTTAAAAATGGCGATAACCTTGAGTGAATTTTTGTAACCAATGCGCGAGCTGAAACTGCACACGTGACTTCACAACTGCCAAAAGTGCCATTATAGTAAGGTTTGTTTTACTAAAATTACTAGGGTACGATATGGAAACACAACCCAAAGAATTTCACGTAGTGTATTTTTTACGGATGAAAACAGTAGAAACTTCATTTTTTTAAAGTGATGGAAAAATAAACTGTATAGTAGTTGACTGAAATTAAACAGCAGTTTCTTGGAAGGAATAGTGCAGTTTTATATGGTAGAAATTTATGTACATGTAGATTTACTTTAAGTGTACAGTGTAGGCTACAACATTTCTCAAGTCATTTATTGAGGAGAAATTTTACATTCTATTAAAATTCAACTTCCGATCCAAAAGTTGTTATAAAACGCTAATATAGATTAGGGGTACTCAGATAGTAAGATAACGTAAAGTCACTTGTGTAAATGGAGTGAATTTTTTAAAGCAATTGGCGCATCAATTTTTCACGACTGCCAAAAGTGCCATTCGTAATGCTTCTGCCCGAGTACCGATATTTAATATTGTTATTCTGTTATAGAATTAGTTGTGAAACAATATGATGATTTTGTAGAAAATAAAGAATCTTGAATACCTCCGTTGTCAATAAAAAAATGTTCAGGAAACAGAATAGACATTTTCTTCAAGTGGTAGGTATACTTCAATTGGCAATGATTATTTGTTCTTTACTTATTAAGAAATTAATCTCCTTGAAATATTAAAAAAAACAAGCGCTTCAAGATGGCTATATGTTCAATTAATATTTAAAAAAACAATTTCAATCAGAAAACGTCAACTTCATTAAAACAAATAATAATAACTGGTCACAGTTGTATCATATTCGAAAAATGAATTTTATCGCGGTTGTAAAAATGCCTCGATTGCCATAAATTGACTTTGAATCCATAAGAAAGTAGGCGAATCCAATAACATATTATTATAACACTGCTAAACAGTATCTATCTTCTATCTATCTATAACGAATAGATGTATGTACAGTATGTATATTTGTGGAATAGTGGGTGAAAAGTTGCTCCATAAAGCGCCTTTGCTGAAATGGTATGGGGGCGCTGCAGTCACGATTCGTTGAATTTGGTTCATTAGGCCTACTTCGTCGCTTCAGCAGGTCGTATTGGAACGCTAATCGTTAAGTACAGCCCGGGCAAAGCTGGGCCTTTCAGCTTGTGATTCATATTAACGCGTACATCCGCATTCTACCCGAGAAATAAAGCTTATTACATATACAAAAATGTATCGGCTGGCATAAGTCGCATTCACCGAGCGCTTCAAGATGGCGCATCTCGTCTTGAAACTGGCTTCAGAAACAGTTCAGGTCCGATTTGGAATCACGTTTGCATATTTAATGGTTGCGTCCCTGATCATCTGTTAATGTTAATTACTCCTAATTAACATTCATAGGCTCTGGGACGATAAAACATAAAAATCTAATAAAGCTCTTGTGCAGACATTGGGCAGAAATGCGGAATATCGACCGGGATGGCGAAAAAGAGTGCCTCGCATTCCGAAGCCTGCAGCGCTTTCGTTCCAAAACGGACTTTTCTGGAGGAAAATCAAGAATCTGAATAATCGCGTCGCGACTGCCATGAATTTCAGTGCGACAAATAAGCTATCTTTACTCATTTCTAGGTGGAAAACTCGGTGAAACTACTTACCTGCAACGATCGATTTCATTCAGCAGCGTTGCGGCATTTTATTATGCATTGGTGCAGTTTCGACAGTTAGCGCCATCTGGCATCGACCGGGGAAAAGTATCGTCCAATTCCGCCAATTTCAGAAATTCGAGCTTCTCGGAAAATATAGGTAATTATTCGCATTTTAGATGTTTAGTTTTTCAAAAAGTAAATTCGAATTCCATTATTTGTTATCTAGATAGAACGTTGCATTTCGCAATCTGTTAATTTTCGTTTCATGTCGATTAGATTTTTTTTGCTATATGAAATCCATAACTATATTATCTTGAATGCCGATTTTCTCAACGTCAGAACATTTATTGTAAAGCACCTGAACAGCTGAATTACTCGCATACAAACTATTATAATTTAATTGTATATTTGAACAAATTGTAGTTGTGATCAGGTGACAGAACTTTATCACTCGTTTTCGCGATAAACTTTAATATTTTTTTTTTCAATTAGTTAAATTTCGGTAGACCAGGGTCTGCTATACTGTAGCTATTCTGGCTTTGGTTTCGTTGTTTAAATTTCCAAAGTTGTTTGTTCACCACCTATTATTATAGCTGTTTTCTTTAAATTTTAATAAAATGCATTAAAATTCCAATCTTTCATGAAACTTTTCTATAATCTATAACCGCGGATACATATTAATTTTCTTTTTTTTTAATTTTAGGAGCGGCCAAGTACATATCTTGGATATTTATCTCACTTTGGAATATCTGGCAATCCAGTTATCCAGATTCCAACAAGTCGACAATTTTGAATGGCTCTCAAAATTTCATACACAATTAAAGCCAATAAAATCACGGAAAAGCTAGTACACGAGTGTACCCTGTGGAAGTGTTTATTTGTAATCGTATCACCTACACTTTCCCATGAATGTACTGTACATGTATAACCAGTGTTAATATATACATGTATAAACTGTATAGTCTCCAACCATTGAAGTCTGGATTGGAGCTGTATTTGCGTACATATGTTATCAAATATTGAAATGTACATGTATATAGTTTTATGCATGCTTTGCTAGTTGGGAATTGTAAATTCTCCGCTTTCAGTGTTGTAGCATGTACATGTGTTATGAAATAATCGTCCACAATAAATGTCTTAACGTATCTGTATACAATTCGCCACTTAATGGAATACAGGGGGTTCCACTCGGTAATTCTCACATGTGTACTCTTACTATGATATTAATTCTTTCATCAACAAAAGAACAAGGATATAGAATGGCAAAGATGAAATATTTCGCCAATTTATTTAGAACAATGTTTTTTAACAATTCTTTCGAAATGCTACAATCATTGTTTATTTTAACTTTCATATACTGTATACGACGCACCTTAATGACATAGCTCACACCCGTTGGGTGATGCGATGAGTTCTAATGTTGTAAACTGACATCCGCATCGTTCTGATCCCCTAAATATAAAATACTGTTTCCTGACCGAAAAACCATGTTCTTCAAATTGTTCATTTTTAGGCTCATTCGATTCGCCTCGACGCATGGATTCTCAAAAACGGCGAAAAACGAGTTGAAGAGGTCAAAAAGGCATTTTAAAATTTACAAAAAATGCATTGAATAATTTACCTTATTTATGCAATATGCTAAGCAATAAAGCAAAGGATGGACTTTTGCAGCACACTGTATATTTGAATAGAGCCGTGTTTAACTAAAGCGCCATATAATTGAAGTGCTTTCAGGGGCTTTGTCTGACTTCATGGATGGCTTTATCCTTCGTAAGGCGGTATTTTTAAAACATCGGACATCAAAAATCGAGAAATTTGAAGCACTTGATGTTTGTTTTCCAAAAAATTATAAAGTTGTACGATTTGATCGATTTTAGGCTCATTCGATTCGTCTCGACGTCCATATTTCGAGATACGTTGAAAAAATGGCGTAAAATATCTTTATAGTAACACAAAATTGGATTTAAATTTAGATAAAACACGTATTCAAAAAATCATTTTTCAACCCCTTAAATTCGTTTTACGCCGTTTTTTAAACGTTTTACGGATTTGACTCGTCGAGACGAATCAAACGAGACCAAAATAGATAAAATTGGACAACTTTGTTTTTTAGGACGAAAAAAAAAGATAAGGCTAATAGCCTTTGCTTTTTTTCGATTTTGACTTGAAAAATGACATCCCCCAAATTGATCGATTTTAGGCTCATTCGATTCGTCTCGATGCTGAGATTCCAAAAACGTTGAAAAAACGGCCAAAAATGCACTTTAAAGTTACACAAAAAATGCGTTTACAGCATAACCTATGTATATTAAATGCTTAGCAATTAAGCATGGATGGTCTTTAGAAGCACACTGTATAATTGAAGAGGGTCGTACTTTTATTTAGCCAATGAACGCTATTCTGCGTTTAAACTTGTTGATCTTTGCGACTTTTATAACACTAATTAATTGATAATTTCACATTTTTCCAGCTGCTGGCGCCACTGAATTACGAAAAGTCGTCCATTCTGGGAACTACGTTCATGGTTATTATGACATTGGACATCATCGCTCGATAACGCTGGACTAAGTCGCGCTTGATCGAAATTTCGAAGTAAACATCAATCGTATTGGAACTTTAAACATTCTGGCTTTTGGCGGAGTTCAAACTTCGATGTAGGAAAAGGTAAGGCTGTTAATATTAGTATTAAATCGCGTACATTCCGAGGACTATGCACAGTATAATGTGGTTCATGTTTGTATCATTTTGTGCGAACCTTAAAAGTAATTCATTCATACAGAAAGTATACATTAGGAACAGAATCTTCCATATAGCTTCGATATATCCGATTATCGATTTATTTTACAAAAAAATTGCGAAATTGCGCAACAAAAATTGCAATGGGGATCAAAGTTAAATGGACGTCTTTCTTGGTGGACAATGAGGAGGAGGGAAACTTCAAATTTCGCACCTATACACTTGTAGTAGGTGTGAATATCCATGTAAAGGCGCTTTGGTCTCCTACTTTTAATGGCGGGGAAATTGAATATCAACATGAATGAATGAAATGAAATGCACCAACGAAAGAATGAAATTGTATGCTCCAATCCCCTTTACTCTGCAGTTATGGATTTTTACAAACTCATCTTAGACTTACGTCATTTTGTTATTTTTTAATCAAAATAAATTTTCTATCAAAAACCATACATGTACATTACAATATAAAACTGATAACAAGTTCAAAACTACCTTGACATTACATTTCATTGATCAATTTTACGACTTTTGGAAATGTTGGAATTTAACCGTACGTCACATTTCAAGGATCAATTTTGAACATGTCCGCATTTAGAATTTACATACAGTAATTTCTTTAATAAATTTGTTCTGAACGTTAGGACATCCGCGTTTAGAATTAACTCGTTCATTACTTTGAAAACGTTAAAGAATTTAGTAACTTTGACACCATTTTGCAACTCTGTTGACAATCTTGCAAATTTCAAACATTTTTCCACAATTTTGCACGTTTTTTACAATTGTGAATCCCTTACACAATTTCGCAAATTGTTGGCAATTTAGCAATTTTTTAAAAATTTAAAACTTCACTTAAACATAAGTTTTTCATTTAGTTTAAAAATTTTCCATATTTTTAAAGTACTGTTCATTTTTAGACTATTTTGTATATGCCGCCAGAATTTTGCAAATTTTGGCAGGTTTTTCGAAAATTTTGAGAATTTTCGACATGTGTGTTTCGAGAATTTTGAGAAATTTTGTCAGATTTGTCGATAATTTTGCGAGATTGGACTGTAATCAATGGTGAAAATACACGAATAAATATTCAATCATAAATAAATGTAATGTACCAGTTCAAAAACTACATGCTAACAATGAAACTTTTGCACTCTCATGGTTCGACTGAGTGCGTAGCAAAAAAACTACATATTTATAATTCGTGACAGTTCCTTTGTACTTTTTTTTTTAAAACTCGCAACATCATTTACTTGCATACTCTACCACTTGGAAGAATGAACAAAAAAAAAGTCCCTTTGAATCATTTTTTGGAAACTATATTGCTAGAAAATGAAGGATTTATGTGCAAAAAAGAGTACAACAAAAAAATATGTGAAAACGTAGAAAACTATGATTTCCTGCTCATTTGCGCCTGCTTGAATTTCGAAATTCTCCTCGTGGATGATGCTTCCTCTTTTACCTCTTGACCACCGGTCGAAGATTCCTTTTCAACAATCAGACCAGAAAATGCCTGTTAAAGACAAAATAAACCTGTATTTTTCTCCAGAAGTAAAAACAAAGTTTGAATCTAATTATATTTTTACTTTAGTATTTTAAATTTTTTATATATTTTATTTCACTTTAAATATTTTTTCTCTCAGAAAGCTGCGATTAAATATTCCTTGCTGAAATCAAACGCTACTGGAAAAATCAAATATTGAAATTTCTGAAAACGAAATTTACGCACTGGATGTAAACTCCATTTCGATAGTGTATCTTCTGATACGGTAATCAAAACTTACCAATTAGCCTTAAAATTAATTTTCGTTAGTATATCTCAGCTTTAAAAAGCTGATATCGTAATAACTCGCAAACTGATCATAAATTGTGCTATAAGTAGTTTTTGTAAAGCTGACCTTGTTTTGGGTTTGCTCTACCAATTTTGGTATTGCTACGTTTTTGACTAAGTCCAGCGTTGGTTTGTCTGTCGAATAATCTGAGGAAGTTTTGGGATTGGAACTTGACTTTAAAATGGATTTTAGAGGCTTCGGTTCGCTATCGGCACAGAAATGTTTGTATATGTCGCTGGGCGACTGAATAACCGCCATTGGCGTTACTTCCGTAGGTTCCTGCAAGGGATAAAAATATGTATTAGATGAGGATTCTAACAAACTCAAATAATTTTACTACATTATTAAATATTTTAAATTGTAATTTTTTAAATATTATTTAATTGTATTCCAAGGTAGAAAAAATTCCCAATTTCATATTTTGAACACAAGATTTTACTTTATTAAGACTTAAAAAATATCATTTTTATAAAGTACTTTTACTTTAATATTAAGATTATTATCTTTTAAATTTCCAAGAATCCTGAAATCAAACTTAAGATGCTGAAATGAAAAGCTACTGAAAATCCCCACACTCAGAAATTTTCACAAATATTTTCAGCTTCATATTCTTTTCGCAATTTTTCGATTTTATGTCCCAGCTTGCTATTTTTTAAAAAAAGCTTACAAATTTCTTGAACAGCAAAGTATTGGGGAATGAAAAGAACCACTGTTTATTCATTATATTTCTGCAAGTTGGTGAATTCTAACCTAACAACTTTTTATTTTTAGTTACCAAGCAGGAAACCAACAATGCGCATGCTCACCGATGATGATAATGATACGAATTCTGATGGATCGCTTTTCTCCGTGAACCTTATTTTTACGGTAGGTACGCTAACTGAAGATCTAGGGTCTGGGTCAGGGTCTGCCTCTTTCCATTGCACGGACTTGCGCGCTGGGGTTTGTTGGCTCGATTCGTCACCGGGCTCTGGCTCGTCTTCTTCGTCGTCGGAAATATCAGATTCCTCACTGCTCGAAATATCTGATTCCTCATTTGCATTTTCCAAACTTAAGACAAGAAAGTGATTAAGCTTAAGGCGATCTGAAAACTCATGTCCGCAACGCCAAAAATTATAATACCGTCGAACATCATTAAGGCGAACTCGCATAATACAACATTTCGTGCATTTACACCATCGTTAAAATTAATTCAAGACTTTATAATCGTTGATAACGGATAATTTTAGGTACATTTAATTGTATACTTCCAAAGATTGTGCAATGAAACATTGTAATGTCAGTACATGTTTTTTTTTTTTTTTAATTGGTGTTTATTGATGAAATCATTTTTTTTTCTAACTTCTGGTAACACTAACTACGACTTACATAAAATATTGTTGACGTCCCTCCGAGTTAGTCTTAACGTGGTTCAACTGTATTAAAACTTTTAACATTGCAAGTATTGCCTTAAACAGTGAGTTGAGTCGTATGAAAAATCAATGTTTATCTACACAATAAGAGGCATTTTGAACTTACTCAAAACTTTCACCATTTTCTGCATCGTTCATTTCTAGCCTATTCCAGTATTCTTCTTCAGTTTCCCCTTCTCTTGCCATTGATTTTTCAGCACACTTACTTCGGTGATATTTCTTCACGTTCTCTCTGTGCCTTTCTGTAAATAAACGAATGCGGGTTAAAAATGAAAAATTATTCTAACGATGCCTTTAAAAAGAAATCAAGTTTTCAAGTATTTCTTTTCTATGCCTACAGTGAAACTTAATACTTTAATACTTCAATGTGTGCGTTACACTGTCATTTAATCACCTCTCCAGGCCTGCTCTTCGCTTTCATCGCACTCTTCCACAATGTCCAGCACGTCTCCTCCACCAATTTCCTCTCGTACATTTTCGATCGAAAACAACCACTGCTCGAACTGCTTTCGCTCTTTTTCAAACTGTGCCAGGGTGTCGTTGCACTCTGCAAAAATGCGAGGAAATTTTATTGAAAGGCAGTTAGTACTGTCACTTTGTTTTACCATGCATAATTATGCGCATTACCACACATTAAAATAAGCTTTATCGCAAAATGGAAAATATTGGGTCACTTTTGAAGTAGGGGGAGCAATAACGTATACTTGGGTATATAGGATAATTCTCTTTAAGCATCATATTTCTCCTTACGAGTAATCCTCCTGGACACGATCTCGCTCGCTTGCTTGGTCGATCTCTCGGCAAACCAGTTATCACCCAATAGCACCATGATCTCGTTGGTGTGTATTAGCTTGCCAGGCATGAAGGCTACCGAACCAAAGGGTACCTTGGAGATAAAGACCCGTTAGAATAAACATAGATTAAAGTAGTGTTCCCAAACGAGTTCCCCTTGAATGCGGCGCTAACCATGATGTCGTAGTCGATCTTGTTGGCAAGCGTATCTAGCTTCTGCTTGAGTTGTTCATAATCCTCCCGAAATTTCGTCCTGAAATAATTTACAAAGAGACATTTTTTCAGTTTTATGGAAGGCTTCTCAAAGTTTTATCGAAGAATTTCACATTTTTATCACCCCATTATGACACCAATGGGAGTTTTGCCCATGATCAAAAAATTTAAGTTTTGTTGAAGAGCGGAAATTGCTGCGATAATATAGCAGTTTTTCGGATATGATCTGCTAAACTGTGTCAACGTTTACTTACCATTTAGAAATGTCTTCCAGGCATATTTGATATTCCTGAAATACAAAAGAGAAATGCAGGACTGAGTTACTATATCCTACTGTCAAATCATGCAATACGATTCAAATATTGTTCAAGACATGGAATTTTATTATTTTGATCAATAGATAATTGCATGCTTACATGCAATTATCTATTACTGTAGTACATGTACTTTGTGCATGGATTTGAAATGAAGGCAAATAATTAAGGTATACATGCAGCTAGTGATCGATACATGTCACTGTTAGTCTGTCACGTACGCACGTTTATCGCCAATACAAAGCGGTGTAATTTGGTTTTTACCTTGGTGTGTTCTTCTTTCAACTTTGCCAGACCTTTATTGATATATTCCGATCTCGGATTCATCGTAATTTATCGTAAAACCACTGTAGTAAAACTTCAGTGGTTCTGTATTCATGAATGACAATGATGCTTTACGCCTTTCTATCGGAAAGCTCACTAATGAGCCAATAAGCGAAAATGTGCGTCTCAGGGTATAGTAGTTCATTTCGAACAACGTACCTTAGGTTTCCGTTTTGTGCGTGTAGATGGCGCCATGAGTCTGTTAGTCAAAGTTTAAGAAAATGATTTATTATGACCTAAATAATAAATATTGGTGTAATATTATTAACAGTTTAACATTAAAAAAATATTCTTAGTTTATTTTCCGGTAGGTTAGGCGAATTTTTAAGTCATTGTACTTATTTAAAAATAATAAAAAAGTGATGAAAATGAATTGGACCATTCAAACTTTTATAATTTTACTGTAGATTGTATCATAATTATTTAAAAATTAACGAAATTACGTAAACGACGACAATTAATAAAACTAAATTAAATATTATATTTTTTACTTTTATACCTTTTCCATTTTGCAGTGAACACATTTTGCACTTACTGCGTGTCTAGTCGTTTTGTTCAAATTTGAATAATTAATTTTTTTGGGAAATATTATATAGAAAAATTGCAATAAATTGTATATGACAATATGTGCATAATTATAAATTGGGAGAACGTTATTTTCTTAAATGTATTCTCACGTTTAAACTTAAGTATTTGATGAATTTTGGAAACATAAATCAGTTATCAGTTAAAATATGCATGGTTATTTATACATTTATTTCTATATTTATTTAAATTCTCATATATGAATTATTTCGCAAATTTAATCCTAACGGTGCGTGTCCACTAGAGAAAAACTCGTGCAACAAAGTTGCAGGAGAACCGAAAGAGTCAGTGGGGTTTGCACAGTTCCGACTTTTGGACGTTGGCAACATCGCTCGGCACGAGCACAGAGCGATGTTGCCAACGTTCGAAAGTCGGAACTGTGCAACCTCCATTGACTCCCTCGGTTCTCCTGCAACTTTGTTG
>JAQGAO010004539.1:0-15001 GCA_034697705.1 Ommatoiulus sabulosus
TTACAAACTTTTCAACGGTTTTCGAGTACAGGTTTGTAAAATTGTCAACTGTTTTCGAGTACATACATGTATTAGTAAAAATGTCAACAGTTCCCGAGGGGAAATTGCAAAAACGTTTAACCTTTACCGAGTGTAAATTTGCAAATCAACATTTTCCAAATACAAATTTGTAAGATTTTCAGAATTCTTTCATGATAATTTTATAAAAATTTTAAAATTTTTCAATTAGGAAAATTTTATAAAACTTTAGTAAAGTTTGCAAAATATTGAATATTAATTGTCCTGAGGGCAATGTAGATTTGTAAAAATCGTGGGTAACATTGGCATATGTCAATTTTGACATTGTGCTTGTTTAGGACTTTTTTTAAAAAAAACCTGGAAAAGTCAAGAAAGTCTAATATGAAATTTCTGGAGATTCCTAGTTAAAGTTTGAAGCGTTTTCCTCATGTGCACTATGTTGCAACCCATTTCAGCCGTGGACGTTATTCGCAAGCCTATCACCAACAAGCTTAATTTTGTTGTGCCCACAAGAAGGGTCAAGCGTGGACAACTGGACTGGTACACTAGCTCTGTTCTGGCTACTGTTCACATGGACAATGCCAAACCATTGATCGAGAGTGAGTCTTCGAATCCACGATGATGCGCCTCATTTATACACCCTGCAAAAGTTCCACGTACTCTATCATTTATTAAACTCATTGCAGACAATTCCTCGATGGAGATTGCGGTGATTTTCTACAAGAATCTCTCCAGTCTTTTGCCCAAAAGAACATTGCAAAGTTCAGGGTGAGTTAATTTATTCGCATGCCTATTTCACTTTTAATGATTACTGGATGTATTTTGTTAATTATTTCTTAATCATTTGGGAAGCAGCTCTTACAGCAGTTTCCATGACATAGAATACGAGCTAAATTCCAAGGTTGTGACAGTGGCATATCACGTGGAAGGACAGGGTCGTCCATTTGGCAACGTTGATGGACATATCAAAGTAGCGTTTGACCAATCCTCGTGGGAAGTAAGTATCTCTAATGAAACATTGTTTTCAAAGTTATTGAAAGTCTTATAAATATATGTATTCTTGAAAAAGTCTAATTGAATATAAATTTTAAACCTCTATTTTCTTAATAAATAAGGCCAGCATGTTGCGGAATAGTTTTATCAACTATTTGTTTCTCTCCCAAACTCTAAAATATGTTTTAAAATGTGTTAGAAGCCCACCTTGTTAAACCTACAAAATTACCTAAATCTATCTTATTTTTAGAAGAAGTTTTCTAAATTTGTTCATGAAATTTTGCTGCGACATGTACACTGAATACATGTACATGTATATTACCGGGTACACACATGTTTTTTCCAAAATGTTTTCCCAAATTTTCCAATTTTCTCAAAACCTTTCCCAATTTTTTTCTTCAAAATTTACCAATGGTGTTCCCAAATGGTTTTGATTAAGTCAATGTGTCATTCCATCTACAGTGTAGTAATGTTGATATTGGTTTCTTTTTAAAACTTCATAATGTTCGTAATCTTTGGCCTGAATTGTCAGGTGTTTTTCAAAGTTTAGAAAAATGTTAAATATCGTTTCTTTGTAAATTAGGTTGAACGAAGTGGATGGAACCTGACTTGTGGTTTAGCAAATTTATCTCAAGGGTAAGTAAATTTGTTTACAAATGGAAATAATCGTTGTAGACTTTTGGCAGAATGTGTCAAAGTTCGGTTAGCATATTCATTCATTAAAATCGCTTTCAGTCGACGTCGATATAAAAACGTTAGATTAAATATGTTTATACTTTGAATTCCGTCTAAATTCGAACTTGTAATTATTGCTTCAGAAGCACTAATTGACTAAAATTTAACATTTTTAAGACTTTCATTAGAATCATGATGTATTTTTTGTAAATGATCGATAATGCAATATTTTAATAATTAAATTTTTTCTTTTTTTTCTTTACTTAAATTTCAATACTTATGCATTGATTTTCTTATTTTTTAAATTAAAGGCCTTAAAAAATTATTTTAAAAATTGATAATCTAGTTAATTAATAATTTCATATTTCACTTTTTCTAAATGTATTTTTTGAAAATCTTTTTAAATCTTAAAAGATTTTTTTTTTAAAATGATGCAATAATGCGATGCGGATGATTGCAAGTTTTTTTATATTTTTTTCTATACTTCAATTAAGAATATGCTGTGTTTTTAATTTTTTAAATTGTCTTAAATAATTGATTTTAAAAAATGATAAACTATTTTTTTTTAGATTGAGATTTTCAAGGAATCCTACCCCCCCCATTTATTTAAACTTTAAATATAAGTATTAAATAATTAAAGTACGCGTTTTTAATTAGCATTGATCGATTCATATGATTTTATTTGTAAAATAACCATCTTTGTGAGTTTCTAAATTTCATGTATTGAAAAATTGAAGTAGCAGATGTGAAATATTTAATCACTGCATAATAAATCATAAATATTAAGATGCTGGTGCATCTCGTCATCGATGGTATGCTATGCTAAAAATTGATTTACTATTTAGGAAGCTACAGTGGTCCCTTGAGGGCTGCTCATTGGTCAGCATCGAAAACGTGACCAGCTGCTTCTGCACTCGTTTTGGGACCTATGTGGTCTTGCTCACAACCTATCTCTCAGATGTGAGTATTCCAGTTGAAACTGACCACTAGCAGTTAATCAAGTACATTAATTGTTTTTGAATGTTTGATTAATTAGGGTTCGGAGAACCTCTTGGGACGCTTGGACTCCATCGTGGCTATTGGCTGTTTTGTCGGCTCAGTGTTGACCTTTTTGGCTCTTATCAGTTTGGCTGTATGCTGGCGGTAAGCAGGGAAACATTCAATATGATTCAACAACTAGATTAAAATAAATTGCCAATGTTCCATTAAAAATTGATTCTTTTCAGGAATGACTTTCACTGCTTCGCTATCTTGAAGATGCAAATCTGCGTGGGCCTCTTAGGGGCCACGACCACCTTTCTGACGACCGCTCAAATTGTTCTTCCCGTAGTAAGCCCCTGTTCTGATTCCTACCCAAATCCTGATTCTAGTACACTGAGGCTCATTTTTCGAGAATTATGTCTTGCAGAGTGCCTACCCTTACGTGCTTACCCTGGTTGAGTTCTTCCTGTTGGAGCCTTTGGCCATGCACGTCTGTCTGGAATTGTTCTTGTATTTGGAACTGGCCAATGCCCATCAAATCGAGAATGCCATCGTCAAGATAACCCTGCTTGGATGGGGTATGCTTGCTGTTTTTCTAATTCTGTGAAGAGTATTTTGCAGGAAAACAAATAACCCCGCTGAATTTTAAAGAAAGTTTTATAATCCGCATTCCCAAACTGCTACGTAACTTTAAAAGATTTTTTGTTGGTAAACTTGATATCCAAGACAATCCAAGACAATGTTTGAGATGTTTTCGGGTATTTTCTATCCGTGTGGGTCCAGATTATTTAATCCATTTCCTTCTTCTTCTTCTTCTTAACAGGAATTCCCATCTTAGTGACCGGAGCAACTCTGATTGCCCAAACACAAAAGGGGTTTGTGTTTGATAGGTAATGCTTCAGCTTGATCGTACTTGCCCATATCATCATTTTAAACTGCATTAGTAAAGAATCTGTTTTCTCTTGTAGATGGTGGATGGAAATTGGGGACACGTTTTTTTTGGGATTCTCCATCACAGCCATAGTTCTCTTTGGAGTAAGTATGAAAAGTTCCACGACTTTTGCATCAAAAAAAATGATGGCTTTTGAAATAATCCATCTTTTTTTTAAAAAAAAATATTATATTCACTAGATTCTTTTAAAAACTATACATGTATTTTTAATAAAATATTATTGTGGATGGTGAACCGATTCTGATATTTCTAAGAATCAATGTAAATTTTCCATTTGGAGATTTTAAAAAAAATTGTACAAATACGTGTATGCATTTTATCATCATCAATATATGATTTTCTATAAAAGTCTAAGAATTGTATGAAATGGTTAGACATACGTTTTTTTATATATAATGTATTCTTCCAAATTCTAGGAATGCTTCTAAGCGTTTTTGTTTTGTTTCTGGAGTTTAATGAAAGAACGACAAATAAACTTAACTAACTTTATTAAGATTTATGCCAGAATTTTAAACATTGCATTGTTTTCTTTCACATAGCTCTACATTTTATTGTATCTAGTGGTCTATCTAGAGCTCAAGCATCACGTGACATTAGGGAGCCCTCGGAGGGCCTCTGATGCAGCCAAACGGTAAGTACTGGTGCCGAACAAATTTTGCACTGTAAATTAGCATAAAAAGAGGGGAAAGATCCTTAATTTTTTTCAAAACACAGTTTAGAGAAATTCAAAAAGTGTATGAAAGGTTTTCTCACATGCAGTATCTGTATTAATAAAGATTTAAGCATGTATTTCCAAGCGAATGATAAGAACTGTTGCCAAATAAGATATTTTCTTTTTCAAAAATAAATTCAGTTTTTGGATTAGTTTAGGAAATTTAGTTTTTGAGAATTTTAATATCCGAAATATATACCCCAAACCCCGAATTTTTCAATTCCAAATTAATACGAAAAGAAACTAAAAATATTGATTTTGGGTAAAAAGTAAATAAATCATTGGGTAATGCGTGTTAGGTGTTGTCATATGCTGGCTTTTCAACTTTTCTTTTTTAAGGGAACATCTCTGTCTTCTATCATTGCACTTAACTGCATCTTTCAAACTAACCGCAGCGGTTCAAATAACTTCCTGACCACATCCCTATTCCCATGCGGTCACTTTCCCCAACTGGCTTTATCGAGAATTTTCAAGGAAGACAATAACAAATTACTTTTGTTTGATCATTAATCGATTATTTTCGCCCTTTTGCGCAGAATCGGGCTTTTGCGGCGTTCCATGGTGTTGCAGTTCGCCACTGCAGCTGTCGCCATCACCAGCATCATCTACGGAAGTTCACATGCCACCCTTCATTCTTATGCCTTTTCTGCCGTCTGCGGGGTCACGGTAGGCTTGAAATTTTGAAATTTAAGTGGAGAAACTTATGATAACTGCAGCATGGATACGAGCAATAACTTTGAGCACTAAAATCTTTTATTCTATTTTTCATTTCTGCAAAGTTGATATCAAAAAATAAAGAAATAAAAATCATGATGTGATCATTAATAAAATTCATAATTTGTTTAATAATTTAATACACTCGAATTGCCTCTTTTTAATTGCCCAAATTTGACTTCGAAATATTGAACCCCTGCTTCAGAAGTGACAGTTCAAATTTTATTTTTATTTTGAAGTAACTTAAGTTTTAAAACATAGGAATGCTCTAGCCTTATTCTGCTTTAATTCTAATGTGTAGTGTTGAAAAAGATATTTCAAAATTAATAATAATAATAATTCAGGGTTCCCCCAGACATGGAAAAGCTGGAAACGTCAGGGAACTTAAAAATGCCTGGAAAGTCACGGAATCAGGGAAGAATGACTTACAGTAGAACCCCTCTAGTCCGCCCTCGGCTAGTCCGTCACTCCGGTTAATCCGACCATGGTCGGAGGCTGCCTTTTACTATGGGCTACCTTCAATTTTTACAGTACAAGTACATTGTACATGTATGTACATCATGTAGTAAAGTACATAAATTCATACAGTATTGCTCTTTTTCATAATAACAGCTTTTATGCGATTTATTGCAATGTTTTACTGTAGAGAACAATATTTCGAGTTGAAAGATTGTTTATTTTGCTTTTTTCTGATAATCCGACATTTTTTGCGTTCCGACCATACCCCCGGTCCCAAAGGTGACGGATTAGAGGGGTTCTACTGTATTTTGAAAAAGTCAGCGAAATTAAAGTCACATTAATATAATGTTGTCAAAATCCAAAATTAATGCTTATACGTGGTTAGCTCAGGGCCCATTTGCAAACTTTAAACGTTTCACATTCAAATTTGCTAAATTCTAATTTTTCTTGAGGATGATCATACAAAAATGTTCATGCTAGTTTGCCAAATTTTAAACAGTATCCGAACACAAATTTGCAAACATTTCCGCCGTTTTTGAATACGGATTTGCAAAATTATCCACGGTTTCTTAGGAGAAATTGACAAAATTCTCAACATTTTCAGAGTAGGGCCTACAATTTTTTAAAATCTGCACTGTTTTCCGAGTACAAATTTGTAAAACTTTCAACATGTTCCAAATAAAATATTTGTAACATTAGTAATTATTGGAAAATATTGATGCAAAAAACGATTTGCAAAATCGTGGATAACATTGGCATATGTCAATTTGGTCGTTGGTCAGGGAAATTGGTTCAAAAATCTGGAAAAGTCAGGGAAGTTGATTATGAAATTTCTGAGGGAACCCCGTAGTAATTTAATAAATAATATGTTATTAGTTATGTAGTAAAATCGTTACATGAAATTTATCATAATTTGGCACATTGATAAAATATTTTCTTTACAGGGCTTTTTGGTGTTTCTACTCTACACAATCAAGAGCGAGAATGTAAGTTTTTATGTCAGCTACAGTAGCCTATGTTATCCTTTTGGCCTGTTCATGTAAAGTTTGGAGCACAAGTGCACAGTCATCGGACAAATATTGTTGATTAGAAATACTGTATGTAAATTGTATATGTTTCCTTTATTTTTCAGCCTGGTTGCATTTGCTCCAAAGAAAGAAGTTCGGCAAGCAAAGATTCGACCGTGAGTAAATGACTAATTTTAATCGTCTTAAGTGCATAATACTTTTGCCACACCCATCAATATTGTCCATATGCATCTCCATGTTTTACATTTTCAGGGGTCATCTTCAAGGAGCATCACCACTTCATGTAAGTGAGTTGGGTCCATTTATAATTCCCAATTTCATGAAAGCGCTTCTTCTGGCAATGTAGAAGCTAAAAAAACTAAAACTGCTAAAACTGCATCGCGATTAATTTTATAACTTTTTTATTTATAGTTGGAGGAGCAACTAAAACTTATTTGTTACCACGTTCAACTAACTACTAATTAGTTTATCGTAATTGAACTAACATTGAACAACTAACATTTTATTAATGTTATTTAAAAAGCATTTTTTTTTGCTTTCTATGGTTTTTGTTTTTCTGTAACGGACGTTTTGAATGTTTTTTCTGAAGGGCGAAAAAATATTTTCAGTCAATAATCAAAATTTACTACCAAAACGCGGTTTTGCCTGTTTGTACTTTCTGGCGCTATCATATACAATAATAAATACTTCAATTTCGTCACACAAACAAATAATGAGAATATTTGTAATATTATGATTTAAACCAAAATATAATTTTGATGAATTACTTATGGCTAACTTATGAAAAACATAAGGCTAAAATGGAATTATTCGTTTTGAATCAACAAATAGAATGTTGAATGAACTTGTTTTAACCAGGAAAGGAAAGCAACTGGTATTTTTAAAATTCTGTTAAAAAAAGAAGAAAATTAGCACATGTAGCTGTAGCTGTGCTATCTTGTAATTTTTTCAACGTAAATTACATTTGGGGCTGCATGATGAAGTCATCATCAAAATGTTACAAGTTTCGTCATGATCAGAATTTTAATGAATGACGTCACCATCATAATTTTAATGAAACTCGAATTTTGATAACTTTGATGATGATGAAGTCATTCGTTAAAATTTTGATGATGGCGTCATTTTCCGCATGCTCACATTCCATAAAGACGTAATTCTACAAATAAAAACAATGCCAATAGAAATCATGAATATTTTCAGAATCAGAACATTTATTATGTGGTAAAAATATCTCATAACATTTTGATTAAAATTACAATTTTTTATAAAAAAAATCATTTTAGTAACATATATATCAATTAACAAGGAGAAATACATGTAATCCGTTCAGTTGTAAATAAGCATTATTGATGAGAAATATTTTTGGTTACATACAGTAGATTGGTTAAGCTTTTCTATTGAGTTTAAATGCCATCAATAAAAAAAGTAAAACGAAGCCCTAAAAATAAGGCAAATAAGATTTTATCAGTATCCACCAAATGACAATAAAATTGGTTGTAAGTAAGAAAAAAATATTCTTCATTCTATCGATAATATGTGAGAAAAAAGCTTCCTAGGTATTATATATTTTGTTGTAGAAAAGTTATTTAGAAAACTATTTATTCCGGATAATAAGCCTATGCTATTGTGACAAGAACAAATAAATTTTAACGGTATTAAGCGGGTTTGGAAAGTCAATAAGATAAATTTGAAACAATATTATTCTTAGTTCTTCAATATTAGTTCAACTACGAATAAAAGCAATGGTTTTTATTATAGTTGCCATTGCAGCTATTCTTTCTCAACTAAATTGTTGTCGTTGCTCTTCCAACTAGGGATTAACAACTACAGCTTTAGTTGCTAGTTGCCACTATATACCACTCAACTAAGTTATTATTTGCAACTAATTTTTTCCAACAGTGTCTTCTGATTAGAGGCTGATTGCATGATCTTCCGCAATCCACTTTTGTTTTAATATTACGACTTCTTTTATTTTATCTCCAATTATTCAAATTATTTTAAGACTGCATTTCTATTCTCAAGTTTATGTTGCTTGCTTGATGTCTTTCTGTATAGCTGCTTCTTGTCAGAAGCTTTGTATTTTTTAAATACGTGTACTTGTATTATTTTCTATCTTGTCCTTCCTCTCCTTTCTGGTTGCTTTTCATGATTGTCCACAATATTAGCTACATGATTTAATCCTCAATCTCCAGTTTGCAGAATTCTTTCCTTTTGCCATGTACACCTTGTAGTTTCTTCCGCATGCTCTTTTGCTTTAAAGACAACTTTCTTGCTGTTTGTGCGCGTCTCGTCCAACGACCTGTTGTCTTTGCTCATTCACAACGTGCAGATCACTGTTTCTACAGCTTTGCTGAAAATGGATGGAAGTCACACGGACACCACGATGCTGGACAGCTACAAGGGGGAACCTGTTGGAGAATGGAAGAAGGAGCGCCGCTTGAAGGCCCATGGACAACATTGCATCATGAGGGGCAACGAATCGCGCGAGATGGAGGATCTCCTGCACGACATGGTCGGTTACAACCACTACAACAACCGCCACTCCTTACCTTCAGGTGAAAAGGAGGGCACTTGCGAGACCTACTTGCCCGCACTAGAGGATGGCCTGAAGCTGGGTCACTCCGCCATCACTGACCATGCTGTCATCAATGCCAGGCCGCCCAAGTGTGCCATGCTGACCAGGAAGATGTCCTACCCGCAGCGCCAGCAGAAGAACAGCACCGATATGGGCATCGTGGACTACGAAGGCAGCCCAAAGAAATACCCCAGCACCAAAGAGCTGGGGCCTGAAGCATACCAATGGCCACTCCCGCAGGACGTATTGCGACCAGAACGGGGCATTTGCTACATCCGGAGCTCTCCAGACCCATCCTCAACACGAGACTCGCCTTCGTCCTCGTGCATGTCAGCTGAGGGCTCCACCTCCGGCCTGAAAATTGCTCAACTGGGGCGTCCCCTTCAGTCGTTTCCATTCCGCTCGCACACCGACCTGAGTGCCCCGGAGCGACTGTCGGTGTCCTCTACGGGTGGGGACTCGGAGCCCACCAACGTGCCTTTGGGCAAGGACGGCCTGGTGCGGGGTTACAGAGCTATACCGAGCGACACCAGTGACCTCTTCAGTAGGGCCAAGGTTCACCCTGCCAGTGCAGACCGCCTCCTCGTGCCTCTGGAAAAACGTGATACGGTAGTGTAGTACGTGCACTGCTCTAGGATAGTGTTCCAGCGACTATTGGTCAGGAACTCTGAAGGGGATTCGAAGAAGTCTCCCCCAGAGAAGTTGGCTCTGAAGAAGTGGCAAGTTTTATTGCCGACTTCATCAGCTTCGTGTGACTGGTTGGTTTGTCGACCTTCGATCGATCGTTTCTAGAAAAACATGACACTGCTCAACAGCGAACTATGTCAAGATAATACATCACCCAGACATCCTGCATGCTTGATTGAACTATTCAACTTGTGATGTTTTGGGAAGCCATCGGAATTGGAACAGTGGTTCCAAATAATAGTTTCCAGAATTAAGAAGAATGTCGTGTATTGAATGTTGCTCATGATTGGCATAAAATTCCCTGGTATGGCAGCGTTTCTTTTTGGAAGATTTCATTACCTTGTAGCGAGATGGTATAGGCCTATACTGTAGGCCTACCTGCCCGCACTGTTGGGCAGTAGTTAACTAATCGTTATTAATTCAGTTACATAATAACTAACAACTAAAACTCTATTGTTAATCACTATAGTATGCAACTAATTTTTATAACTTTTTTTTATAAATTTGGAAAGAGCAACTAAAACTCAGGGACAACTTATAACTAATTAGTTTATTCGTAGTTTAATTAATATTGAACAACTAATAACTACAATTTTTGTCAATTTCATTTAAAATCTATTTGTTGCTTCCTCTGGTTACGTGAAGCTATGTATTTCTGTTATTCTGAAGTTCGAAAAAATGTTTTGCGTCTAAAAATCAAAATTCACAACCAAAACGTGTTTCTGTGACGCTGTGACGCTGTAAACAATTTTGTGAATACCAAATATGTAGTATATACATGTATATCTTCTTTTTTTATAATGATATTTCATTGTAGATTATATTTCTGTTATAAATTACAAATGTTTAGATTTCGTCACACAAACATGTTTTAAGATTACGTGTTTAAAATATTGCTTTCTATCAATATGCAATTGTGATGAACTACCTATGGTGTTTACCTTCTATTTTAAATCAACAAAGTGAATGTTGAATGAATTTGTTTAAATATGGAAAGGAAGGAAAGTAACAGCTATGTTTTGAAATTTGTAAAAAAAAAACAATATGAAAAGAAAACACCGGAGCATATATATAGCTGTGCTATCTTGCATTTTTTTTTTTCAAAGTAGAACTATGCCAGGGGCTACATGATGACGTCATCATCAGAATTTTTCAATTTGACGTCATTATCTGAATTTCACTAACGATGTTAATCGTTGTAACTAATTTTTATCAACTAAATAGTTTTGGATCTTCTTCCAACTACAAATAAAAAAGTTATAAAAATTAGTTGCGTACTATAGTGTTTAAGAACTACAGTTTTAGTTGCTAGCTTCCACAACCATTCAACTAATTTAATTGCAGTTTGTAGTTATAAGTACAAACTAATTTTGCCCAACAGTGCTATACAATATATACTGCTTGATTCCCGACAGCTGTACGCATGCGCACTTCGATTTTGTTCCGCACCGAAATAACATCACTAAGGAAGTGCGCACGCGTAAAGCCTCGACGCCTGCGTGCCACCCGGCGCGGTGGTACGCTGGTTCGTCATTATGCTTGTTCAAGTCGGTAATTTAACTAAAGGGAATTGTACACGTTCATTAATAATGACATCAACTATAATGACATTACCCAAAAATGTTGCATCATTTGTTTTCATTAAATTTCAACCTTACACGATAATTTGAATGACTATTTTGGCTTAAAAACGCGTATCTATGGACAGTTAAGTGTTGTCAGTAGTGGAAACCTACATGTACATGGTCAATGCTAATAACCAGATTAATGATTCGAGCAATCTGTATAGTCATTATTAATGACGGTATCCACAACCACGTTCTAAATTATCAAATCACGCCCCAATAATAATGCCGAAATCCGGATTATCAACATTATCGGCAATCATTCCAAATTATTTTACCCTACTCGATCATTCTAAATGTCCTTTTTAGAAGGCCGTGGCAGTATTAATGAACGTGTGCAGTTCGCTTATAGGCGAGAAATGTTTGGGACATTGCAATTCTTGCTAAGTATTCCAGCATCCTTTGTTTTGTTTGAATTTGAAACCAATTGCAAATGGCGTCAATGAATGTGCGTAATATAGGGTGTGTGCTTTTTGCCTAGCGCAACATGTTCACGTTCAAAAACCTACACCATTTATCTTAAGGCCAAGCTATTTGGATTCTGCTCGTTGTTCCCAAATTCAACGAAATCATCAGAAATGTCAGTTTGTTAACCGATGCTTGTAAGCACAAAAATAACCAAAGATTTTCAGAACTATTCATTTGGCCAAAAATCATATACTGCTCAAAGTTCATACTTTTGGCTTTCAAAATCTCACCTTGAGGGCTAAATCCAATTGTTTTTCTTTTTTTTTGTTTATTGTTCATCCGTTGTTAAATTGTTATATCTAAGAATTTGTCACTTGATGATTAACGAAAGAGAAATCCGGTAAAACCAATTAGGCGTACTACACCGATGTTAAGGTTTTAGGTTGGGTTCTAGGTACATGTATCTTGCAGTATAATTATCATTAATAATTTTGTTTTTGGAAAATATTTGGGAATTAATATCGTTTATATTATTAATTGTCTTAATTTTTCAATGCTGTGGTATACTGTAATTAATGTTATTTTCATGACTAGGCTGAAAGATTGACCTGTTGCGAGGTCTGTTTAAAAGTTGGGGGATGTTGTTTTGTTGAAAAAAATAATTATTTCGATAATATCAATGTTAATATTTTTTCAATGAAACTATGCTGGTTATATAGTTTGATTTTCATGGATTCAATTTTTCTATGTTTACCAAAGGTCTTGGAGACTAAATACACAGTATACCAAAATCAGTATGTTGACAGCGCCGTGTGACGTCCACAGAGTATTACTAAAAATAGCTATCCTGTCCACGTTGATTGAAGGTTGAAAACGTCGTTTATTTATGTAGAATTCGTCTCCATTTAAAATTCAAAACTGGATAACATGAATGATGGTAAATGGTAGTAAAGAACGTCTTTTTTTCCCTATTTTAAACAATACCACAACAGAGGCTGAACAGGGTAACACCTGTATCTCATTGGCTTCCATATGTTTATGTTATTGGGCGCGTACTTTATAACCCAGAAAAGGATGGTGAAAAAGCCACTGAACACTAATGTGCTACCCTGTGGATATTTTTATTCAGTGCCAGGTGATCAAAGGCTACCACCAGAACATCAAAGGTGCCAACACGGAGTGAGCGTACTGGTATTACGTATACTGTGTCAAATACAGAGTTAAATATGGGACTACATCGCGTGATCTTTAAATGGAATCATCATATGCTAAACTATTTGTTTGAGAAATTAAACGCTAGGGTGGGTCAATAAGTGGCTAATTAACCAGAGCCGTTATTTAGCAGTTTGGCTTGACAGCTGAGTTTCACCTTACGTGATGTGACATTATTGATAATTATATTTATATCCATGTATATACTGTATATGTGATGCACATGCGCCCCCATTTGCCCAATCTGGAGCCATCAATTGGAAACGTCATGAAATGCTGAAACCTCTGGTCGATATAGACTACATGTATTTTAGCGCTCGCGCATTCGCAGATTTTAAATGATGACGCAATTTAACCCTTCTGATAAGTACGTGGCTATGGCTTTTAGTCTCTTTTTAAAGTGAATTTTCGTTTAGCCTATTTTATAGACTTCATGCTTGCGCACTTACGCAGAAAAATGACCACCTTTTAGCCCTTACGGAAAGTGACTACTAGCCTATACTATTTAGCCACTCATTAACACACCCTATATTCTCGAAGAATAAAATAAATCCGTCATCATGGAAGATTGTTTATTGTTCCTTTCGTGACATTTTCTCAATTACTTGGAATCGTTTTAACAAAATGTAGCGGGAACTCTTGGGAAATGGGAAATTTGTATAATCCCAGTTTGGCTTAAAATGATGAAATTAAGATTGTATTAATACATGTACATGTATATGCGTGACTGGATGCTGTGTAGGAAATGGAAGCGAGTTTCTACTATCTACTGTAGGCTACAAATTCTTAAGTGGGTTCGGAGATCCGACTGTGCATTTGAAAATTTACAGTGTACATGTATAATGACTTCATTACCAGCCAGTCTGATTATAACTTTAGAAGGTCAGTTGAGCGCATTTCTGTGAAGAAATTCATGACAAGTACAGGGTCCCCTGCTGCAGCGTTGAACCATGCTCTTGATCTCCACTTTCCCATGTATAGGTCCCATTTCATATTTCCAAATGTTTCAAACCACTCCACATTTTAATCGTCGTCTGTTCTTTTTTCCCCGGATGTATCGGCCCGTGTAAATAATCCCGTACCTTTGAAGTCTAGGCTGAAACTCAGTTTGCGAACATGTTTTCAAATTTCGAACTTCATTTCGTTTCACCTTTTCCAAGTGTTCGCTGCTCCGGAAGCAAGATGGCTGCTCTCGTTGCATACTTGCATATTGTTCGTCGGAGTCTGCCTGCCTTTTTATATAATCCAAGTGCCTTAATTATAGTGTTGCATTCTTGTCCCCGTTTTCCCACCTCTTTGAACCTGTTTTTACAATAAGGCTTGAAGTAAGTTTAATCCGTAGTCTTTAGTCCATACTTTTTAGTTACATTGTATTATTTTTTACTTACTGTATAAAAAACTTAAAAATTTGTCGAATGGTTGCTGTGGGCAGCTTCTGGCTAATTAGAAACCTACATAATGAGGCTAACAGAAGTGACATCATTTGTACATAGTACAACCATCATACTTCCTTGTCTAACAATCACTTCATTATTATGATAAGAAATAACAACATAAAAGGAATATTACACCAATAACAATTGTGTATTTTTGTATTTTAAATTGTATGTCATGTTGCTTGGAAAGTGTTTTCTGTGTTTCTGAAGCACATTAAAGCGTTTATAAGAACATTGTTTGGTCTTCTTCCATCAGGAGCATTCTTCAATGTGATTGGAAATCTCCAAAACCTGTCAGTCAATCAAGATTAGCTAACAACAAATTAAACCACGTCATTGGGAGTTGAAATGCTCTGGAAAATATTGGACTTCGCTTATCTTCAAGTTTCAAGGTTGGATTTGGTGTTTGATTAACCCAGTTAATTTATCATCAATCATGTGCTCCATTCCCATTTGTGTCATAAACTGAAGCCAATTATGGACAAGCTGCAGATATCAATTAATTTAGTTGCTTGTGTAACAGGCA